>CM033643.1:196841476-197128302 GCA_019512145.1 Engystomops pustulosus | reverse complement strand
GGGGCAGTATTGTAGTAGTTATATTCTTGTACATAGGGGGCAGTATTGTAGTAGTTATATTCTTGTACATAGGGGGCAGTATTGTAGTAGTTATATTCTTGTACATAGGGGGCAGTATTGTAGTAGTTATATTCTTGTACATAGGGGGCAGTATTGTAGTAGTTATATTCTTGTACATAGGGGGCAGTATTGTAGTAGTTATATTCTTGTACATAGGGGGCAGTATTGTAGTAGTTATAACTACTACAATACAGCATCCTGTGTACAAGAATATATTTGTCACGTATTTGTAGTAATGATTACTGTATGGTGGATTATATAATATATTAGGAGCCCCCGGTGCCCCCTGTAATGTCAGTAGCTTCCTGTCCAGCAGATGGTCACATTCCCTCATCGTATGGCTGCAGTTTCTCGTAGAATGAGCGCTATTGTTAGCTGATGTTATTAATTACGGCCGCTTGTTGCCAGGATTCCTTCCTGATGTCCCATGTACTGATGCGCACAATAAAGGACAATTCTGTGGGAAAATTATAAACCGCCAGTCACTTTGCAGTGTTCTATACAATGTTGTTATGTGGACGCAACATAAGACCACAAATAAGGCGGCTGCTACTTGTATTATAATTAAATGTTCAGCATCGAATTTTTTTATGACTGCACCTTAATTCCACATCATCAGTAGTTATATTCTTGTACATAGGAGCAGTATTATAGTAGTTATATTCTTGTACATTGGAGGCAGTATTATAGTAGTTATATTCTTGTACATAGGGGGCAGTATTATAGTAGTTATATTCTTGTACAATATCTACCGTCTTGTTACCTTTGTGTCACTACTGGCCGCAGACTACAGAGAAATCAGAAAACAGCGCGAAAGAAAAGCCTAAGTACTGGAATGCGCTGTCCCGGCTAGTATTCTGCCCAAAGTAATTATGGCGGACAGAATACGGCGTCTGCGGAGGGACAAAAGACTTCAATTCTTACATAGTGTAATAATGCGTATAGGTTATTATAGATTGGCATTTAACATGTCTTACAGAGTTTTTGCTAGATATAAGTTTGTTATTTGGGGGTTTGATACAGGAATTGACTTTTTAATATGTTTATTCGGAAATTAGGGTCACTTATAGGACTATTCTGACTTAAACCGCGTGATTGTCCATTATCCCCGCCTCTCCTCCCTCCAGATGACAGAGGAAAATCAAAATGTAATTGGAAGACTTGTTTTTGCCACGGACTGTTTATTCTATTTCATAGTGTAAGGTCAAGAATTATGTTTAAAAAAAAAACACACGCACGTATACGTTTTGTTTTCCCCAAAACAAAATTACATAACATATAATGACGCCATTTTCTTGTAGTCCGTCGCGCTTGTTCTCTCCTTCACCTTTCCCCTTGGTTTTTCAACGTCCCTTATGTAACCGGTTACATAACAACCAATCCCCGCCCTCGTTTCAATCAATCCTGAGGAAGATGTGCACGAGAGACGCGCTGCTATTGGTGGATGACTGAGGCTGTGATTACCGAGTGTGTAGAGAAGGTGACCTGTGCGCAGTGATGTCGCCTCCTCTGTACTTCCGGTGATGAGCTTCCTGTGACATAACCGGCCGCACTGTAGCCACAGGTAAGAGCTTCCACTATACATATGTGCTCCTGTAGACAGGGCTTGTTGGACACTTGTACAGTTCTGGCTGTATGGAATTCTTATACAATGTGATTGGGTGATCTGAGCGATCTCATGTCGTACAGTGTGTGGGTGCCTTGGTCAGGATATTTCCAGGTTATAGTTATAATATCATGTCCAGTAGAAGATTAAGGGAAATTATGAAAAGTTTTGGTTTAAGAGAGAAGTACATTTTAACAGATATGCAAATCAGGTTGTAAGTGCTTAGTGGGCGGTCTCAAGCCTGTCAAGTGCTCAGCCTTGGTGATTCCTTCCTTGTTTGCCCTCTTTGGTCTTTATTGATGATGACATGGCGCTCTCCTGCACTGTAGTTCCATCAATTACTTGGCTCTTTCTATCTTATATCCATCTCATATCTTGTATTCATCTATAGTGTAATGGACATAGTAACAGCTGATTTATGCACTGGTTCTTACAGGTCAGGAAATGATTTGCAAGTAAATCAGACCCTAATCCCTAATGAAAAAACAGATGATAAATGCAGGTTCATTGTGGATTGTGCTCTGGATATTGTGCTGTACGGTTCTTCCCTTACAATTGAGAGAGGAGAAATCTGCAGTGAATCCTCATCACAAAATTCACCTCCTGCTAATTTTAAAGGGAACCTGTCATACAGTCTGTCATATATCGCAAAGGGAACCTGTCATACAGTCTGTCATATATCGCAAAGGGAACCTGTCATACAGTCTGTCATATATTGCGCAAAGGACATGTCATACATTCTGTCATATATTGCAAAGGTAACCTGTCAACAGTCGTCATATACGCAAAGGGAACCTGTCTCACAGTCTGTTCATATATCGCAAAGGGAACCTGTCATACAGTCTGTCATATATTGCAAAGGGAACCTGTCATACAGTCTGTCATATATTGCAAAGGGAACCTGTCATACAGTCTTCCATATATCGCAAAGGGAACCTGTCATACAGTCTGTCATTATCGCAAAGGGAACCTGTCATACAGTCTGTCATATATCGCAAAGGGAACCTGTCATACAGTCTGTCATATATCGCAAAGGGAACCTGTCATACAGTCTGTCATATATCGCAAAGGGAACCTGTCATACAGTCTGGTCATATATCGCAAATGGAACCTGTCATACAGTCCTGTCATATATCGCAAAGGGAACCTGTCATACAGTCTGTCATATATTGCAAAGGGAACCTTAGTGTGTGGAGTAGCAGCAGGACTGTAAAAACCCCATTTTATATTTCAGGACATGAAACACAGGGTGATGGCAGATGTGCCGTCTTGGCTGCGTACGCGGGAATGAGCCGCCGGTGTTTTGCGTTAATGTAATGCAAAACACCGGCGGCTCGTTCCCGAACGCACGCATTTCCATAGAACCGCCGATTCGGCCCGCCCTGGTGGATGTGGCTTTAGCCTGCGTTTGCGAAGGCAGACAAAACGCCATGTGTGCCACCACCCTGCGGTGTGAAGTTATTATTGAATCGTGGAGGCTTTGCCTGCAGACTAGTTCATTCCATGTTTGGTGCACAGATTTATATCAGATGTTTTTAATGCTCTCACATGAAATCCCATGAAAGAAAATTGTCACCTCTTAACCCCCTAGTGATATTTACACAATAAAGATCATTTTAACCCCTTACTTCACAATATTACTCAGTGTTATTGCTGGTGGGGGGGGATTCCAACATCGTTCATCGGTGTCGCAGGGTGACTTGGCAGTTTTGGGTCATGTGATGCAAGTTGAGGCTCAGCGTATCCCAAATTTTATCTCCTCTGTTATCTCTAGAGTTTGTTTGTAGAATTTTCCTGTGTTGCTCTGTGGGGGTCCTCACTCTAGGATATGGGGGGGTTGCTATTAATACAATTCACAGAATAGCATCCAGTTTAGGGATATTCAGAGCCTTCTTCTAACCCTCTTTCTGTTTCTTTGCTTCTCTGGCTCATAGCAGCTGGTAGGGGGTTTCTACCTGTAGTAACATAAGGTTTTCTTGTATATTTTGCATGCTGTTCCTGTAGACTCCTAGACATTGCCTGGCTCTGCTGTGCGCTCCCTTAGTTGTTCTCCAGTCCCTGTCGTGTTATGTCCTATATTGTAGCCTTATTTTTCTCCTGTTTTTGTTCTTTTTTTTGTGTAGATTGGTGCCAGTGATGGGTCTGCAGTCAGTGTGGAAGAGCTACAAGGTGTTGATTGTTATGGGCGCAGGTCTTGGAGTAGTGCACTGGGGCTGGTATAACATGCAGTACAACTCAATCTTTCATCCTGAGGGCGAGGGCCGATTGCCTCCCGTTTTTCGATATCTTTTAAGCAAGGAAACGGATACGAAAGACAAATAGTGGTGTGTTTGTAGTTCTTTAGGTAGGTGTCTATATTAAATGTATGTACCTATTACAACCCATGTTGTAGCTCTCCAAAATTCATCTTTCAAAGACAACCTGTCACAATATTTTACCTCATTAAACTACTAAACCCTCCAGGTAGAACGTGCAGCTGCCCCCCTCTACGCTACGCATAATAATCACAAAATTTTGCAGTGCGCAAGAATTTGCAATTATTTCACTGCTTCTACGCCAGATACGTCTGTATCTCTGGATCTGTAGCTCACAGCACCACAAGTCTGATGTGATCTGGAAGATTAGTTTCTTATCTTTCATATGATGCCAAACCATGTTACTAGTTGTTATATACAGTAACTGAAGATGGAGGTGTCTGAGGTGAATCAGCCCCCTGCAGCCTCTAAACTTGACTCATCTCAGGCAAATAGGACTCATTTTAGGGGAGATATTTTTTTTTATAGGTGCACGGGAGAGAGGAGATTTCATCCCCTACCTGAGGGAGCTGAGTTTAATGGGGTAAAAATCCATGTGACCTTGGAAAATTGTTGAATTAAAATTTAATTGTTACTTTTTATATTTTCCAGATTGTTCTGTTGACTCCGCTCTTCTTCTTCACCTGGGAGCCATGAAACAGAAATCCTTTCTGAGGAGGAACTGGTTCTGGGTGGCCGGTTTTGCATTTCTAGGCGTCCACTTCGGGACTTATTTTATTCAGAGGGTGGCAAAAAGTTCGGCTAGAGAAACTATGGCCGTCAAGGACGCTCGAAACAGCAATTGAGCAATTCCCCAACTCTGATAATTCACAGATGTCAGCGCTTTTAGTGTCTGTGACATACACTTGTAATGTTATACATTATGCCCCGTGTTGCTGTGAGCTAAATAAATTATATGATTGTTAAATCCTTAACCTGATTTATTTTCTTGAGGATTAGGAGTTTATAGATTAGGAGTTTATCGTTATGGAAAGAGTTGAGCTGAAAAAGCCATCGTTGTGCACGGCCAGGCCCCTGACCAGCGCATCGCTCCGGGAAGCCCTGAGGGTAATGCAGATGATGGTGACGTCGTGCTACGGCCCTAATGGAAGACTCAAGCAGGTTCATAATGGTAGTGGAGGGTGTGTTACTACAACATCTCACTCCTCCGCCTTACTGGGGGGCCTGTCCCTCAGCCACCCCGTGTTACAGGTACTAGTCGCCTCCATCCGAAATCATATATCTACTTTCAGTGATTGTGGACTCTTTGCTGCAATTTTATGTTGCAACTTGCTGGAGCGGTGCCTGAGGTTACCCCTCTCCTCCCACAAGATGATTAGAATTACTAAGAGTCTTCTGGACGTGTGCCTGACGTACCTGAAGTCCGAGGACTGTGCTTGTAAAGTGAATGTAGATTTTACCCACAGCAGGTGGCTTCTCGATATGACCCGGTCCATTCTCGCTAGTAAGCCGGCATGCATGATGACCATGAAAGAAGTAGATCACGTGAGCCTATTGATTGTAAAATCCTTCCTCCACAAAGTCCCCAGTGAGTCCGGCCCCGATCGTGTCCTAGGAAGAACACTGACCGTGACTATTGAAGGCCCAAGTGTCATGCAGTCCGCCTTTGTCCCTGGCATGCTCATAGAAGTGTCACCCTACAGCTGGAGCAGACTGATGCCTTCTTCCGGACCACCCTCAGCCGACGTGACGTTGGCCCTCTTTTCTGTATCGTTATGTGGAGAGTTTAGTGATGCAGGAGATGGCGCTGTGGAAGTTATGGCTGGTGTAGATCCAGAGAAAGTTATATTGGATGAGTTGATTGTTTTGGGAAAACAGATGGTGGATGATCACGTGCAGATTCTCTTGTGTCAAAAAGTGATCCACCCTTCGCTGAAACAGTATCTGAAGGAACGCGGAGTCCTTGCTGTGGACAGAATAGGAGCCGCTCTTATGGAGCCTTTAACTCAAATGACAGGTAATAGTAATGTGTATCTGTGTAGAAAATAATTCTACTCCAGTTATTAACCTCTGACCTGTTTTTTGCAGGAAGTGGGGGGGGGGGGAGCCTGGACCTCACAATGATCTTATGTTTCAGCAACTTTGTGGTACTGGTTCTGGAAGCAAGTGCATATTTTACCTATGGTGTCAGTGTATTGCAACTCCTCTCCCATTGAAGGCGAGGGGCGTAGACCTCCATTACTGCCGAAGTATGGTGGAAGCAGCCTTTTGCTTTCGGCTCGGACCACTGTAAAGCTTCTGATGCCTGGGGGCATCTAAGACCTAAGTTGAGTGTGGGGCCAGACATCTCTTTTACATCGAGTACATGTAGTCTTCTATTATGTTTTAGTAAATATTTGTGTTCCCCCTTGATCTAATAAAATATGAAAAAACACTCACTTTTAAAGAGGACCTGTCACCCAAATTTTCAGCGCTAGGTAAGTAAGCAGCTCCTAGTGCTTGAACAAACGCGCAGTGTTAGAAGGATAGCGTTTCCGGAAACCTCTGGTAACGCTATCTAACGCTGCGGCGGAGTACAATGTAATCGTCAGACCGTTCGCAAAGCTGTCCGATGTATTCATGAGGGGGCGGTCCGAGGCGCTGCCTCTTCCCCGGATCGCACCGCTCGCTCTATAGGCTGTCATTGACTGCCGCGCGCCACCCTTAGCCATGCCCCAAGCCCACCCCCTCATGAACACTGTTGCACTGTACCCCACCACAGTGTTAGATAACGTTACCGGAGGTTTACAGTAACGCTATCCTTCTAACACTGCAGCGTTTGTTCAAGCACTAGGAGCTGCTTACTTCTACAATTCTGCAAACTGTAAGCTAAGTCTTTTGTGCAGTTTCCTTTTACATTCTGCCTTCAGCTGGAAGGCTGGTGGGGGGCAGATTTTAAACGGCTATATCTCCTGAGCCCTAGCACCTAGAAACACAATGCTGGTGTCATAATAAACCGGATATAAGGATTGTGTATGGATGCTTCACAGAACCGGAGATATCCACTCTTAAACTTGCTCTAAAAAATAGAAAGCTGCATATAAAAATTCTAAACATTTTTTTTTTTTTTTTTGCAACTAAGTGAATATATCTGGTTCTGTGAAGCCTCCATACACAATCCAGATATCCTATTTAAGAAATAAGTGTTTCTAGGTGCCAGGGTTCAGGAGGATGTTTATAAACATTCTTCATACACATGGCATCTGCAAATAGGACGTATGTAGTTATGAAGAGGGATTAGAGACCTTCAGAGTTTACGAGAATATTCATCCACTTCCTTATTGCAGGTGCCCAGCCTATAGCGTCGCTGTGTCCGGCTCCCACCACTTGTTACGGCCGCCTCAGGCAGATCAGTCAAGTGTCCTATGGCAATAAGCAGTACCTACACCTTGTCCCCTATGAGACGGCTGTGTGCAGCATTGTCCTCTGCAACAGGAACGAAACCTCCGTAAAAGAGCTCAAGGTAAGTTCACTACTTCCATAAATCGCACATTCATTTACTACATGTAAATATGACCACTTTTTATGTAATATAGGTGAGATTTAAATTCTGGGTTATGCTAAATATAATTTTTTTTCATTTTTACTTGGTGTCGTTTATGATATGTCAAACACTTTGTTTTTTTTTTTTATTTTGGAACAGTTTTCAGTCTTGTATTAGCCAGATCCCACTGATCAGGGAGGCTCTTGTACTTTAGGTAAATCTCTTGTATCCATAAGTTATTTCCCTTTGCCCACAATTGTGGGGGGGGTCCTGGACCTTATTGTGCTCTGGTAGAGGAGGCCTTGCTATTGGGCAGAAGAGAGTTGAGCTATAGTACCAGGTCCGGGGGGTTCTCCACTGTCTCTGCAAACGCAGTCTTCTTCACTGCGAAAAGACTAAGGTTACTCATAAACGGACAGATCAGATCAGTGATCCGCTGTTTGTGGCTGGTGTGTAATAGTCGCTCACACATTTTACTATCATGGCTTTTCTCCTTTCATTTCAGCGGACGTGTCAGACAGCCGAACATACCTTAAATCTTCTACTTAAAGACCCCTGGCTCCTGCTCGGTGGAGGCTGCACTGAAGCGCACGTAGCTGCTTATATACGGCATAAGGTACTTCATTTTGTTAATTTTTTTTTTTAATATGTTATGGGGTTGAGCATGGACTTATTCAATAAGCTCTTCAGCTGGTCACCTCTCCATATTCTTTGGGATAAGAACAGTCTATACCGAGACGCTGCATCGCTGTGTCAAAATCATAATCAACTTGATTTGTACACTCAGGGGATTGCAGCCGCCATTAATGATGACAGTCAGCAATAGTTGGCTGTGTATGATCACAGTACCATCCAGATGGTCTTCAGCTTGTAGTGGAATCCCCTAAACATCAGGCGTCAAACTTAACTCCAGCCTGGTGTTATCCGGCGCAGCTCTGGTCTAGCAAGGAGTGCAATAGGGTGGCTCGATACTCGGCTTTCTGTGCACCATCCAAGCAGCAGCGATCGTCTTCTTTCTCCTATGTGCGGTGCCTGAACGCGCCAGCACTAAAGACAGATGGTGGGGGCACTGTGACTACTGTAGAGGCACGTACTGCCCATGCTGGTATCTCTGGTGCAGCTTTGAGGTTGCCCTCAAATGGCTGGTTTTAATGATCACCCTGTATACTTTGAAACAGCGATGACAGTCTGTCCTTTTAGGGCAACCATTTGTCTGATGTGGCCCCTGGGGAAAATAAGTTAAACATCCCTGCACCTCACTGTGATTAGCCCCGTCCCACCCCTCCACCTGCACATATCATGCAGTGTATATATACTCCATATAGAAGGGGGCCAGAAGCAGAAGTTTATCCTCCCAAGATGATGGAATGAGCAGTTTAATGCTTCTTGTCACATTGTTTATCTCTGGGGACAGTGAGGAGGTGTCCATACACATTAGACAGATAGCAGGTTCTGTCAAAAATGGCTGATTCATCTGAAAAATCATCTATTATGGAAACATGGGTTCAGTTCAATAAGGAATATATAGCTAAAAATGTTCTTTATTTTACAAAATGAATGGATCCTATAAAACCAGCCTAGTCTTTCTTATGATAATTGGTTGTTCAATGTTATCCTTTCAGAGTTTGAGCGTTCACAGCCGCTATCTTAAAGAACTGGGATGTACGGCCTCCGAATACAAGCTCGTGGCTGACTGCTTCTGCTTCGCGTTTGAGGCTGCGGCACGAAGTTTGGAACACGATGGCGGTGAAGTTCTTACAGATTTACAGGATGGCCACTTCTGGTCTGTACCTCCTGATATTGATGGTGAACATGTGGATACTAAACATGTGTGTGGCTGTCGGCTTCTCAACAAAGGAGATGGTCCCAGATGGACTGTGCTCGGAAGCCCGTATGAGCCATTCAGCCCCAGGAATCGCACCGAAATCTCATCATTATTACTCGCCAAAGAGACTCTGGTTTTAGATAGCTTCACCGCTAAATGTAATGCTATAAGGGTGGCTGTTGACACAACTGGTCTTATTCTGGATGTGGCATATGTTATTAAAGATGAGAACTAATTTAGTTGGAATGTCATGAAATAAAAGAAATTGCTTCATAGCCATTTATTTTATAATTTTTTTATTTTTTTTTTTTGAGCGAAAACATCTGCATGTCCTACACTTGTACAGACTTTTAGACCCCATACACACGACTACTATCTGGGCTGTGACCTGGCTACAAAATTTGTGCAGTGAGCCCACTGTGTCTCACCACATTGTGATCTGGTTTCTGATGCTTGTGGAATGGCTGTGGGATCTCCTTTCCGCTACGTGTGCAGATACCCGGAAAGTGTAGCCTTTCTGATTAAAAGGAGGACTGCGTTTTTAGATTCCCTCTGCTTTTTCTTTTTTATTCTATCAATCCAATGATGTGTAAGGATGGGATTACAAGTAGAGACATCTTTGATAGCTTTTAAAATTTATATTCTCCGTAAGTATACAGTCAGGGAGGCTGAGACGTAAGATGTGGTTCAGTGCACTATGATGATGGGTGACACACAGATCTCCATAGTCCCCATTCAAGGCAGTCTGGGCAGCCGACCATACATCCCGGATCGAAGAGAATCTATCTGGATTGCTTCCGGCAGTGTGGCACTCACCATGCACAGGGAAAAGGTAGAGCATGCTCTAACTTTCACCGTGTTTACTGCTGGACGTCTTCCTTGCTTTGGTGAGGGGAGGGATGAACAGCGCATACGGAAGTGTGAGACTGGACATAAACTAAAGAATATCCCTGACCACACCCAGAAGGCCCAAGCACTCAGAGATAATAATAACTGCAGAAATAATAAGGAATAATTATTCTTGAATTGAGTGGCTAAGCAATGTAACAACCTGTAAGGAGGTCATGCATACAGTACTGTTTCCTTAAATTTACTTGTGTCAGAGGCCTTAAAGGGGTTGACCATGTTTTCCCTTTTGTCTAGGTACTGGTGGTTTAATAACTCTAAAGAAGTTATAGTTCCCATACTCCGGTCTAACGATGTGCCTCCCGTGATCGGTAGTATCTGTATGTATACAGAGGATGAGCGGTGATGTCAAATGTATATAGTGCCCCCGCTGAAGCATCTGCTCTCAACCTATGTAAGCCTTACACAGGCCGCAGCCTGGACCTCAAGTGCGTATGTGCTTTCATGGTGACATCACTGCTGAGTTTCTGTATACATACAGATACACGGCCGGATTAAGGTTGGCGGGGGCCCCCATTGATTGTAGTTTAGACAGGGTAGAGCAATCTCTATATACAGCCTCTCCAGTAATAACTATATACAGCTCCCAGAATTCACTATATACAGCCCCCAGTAATTGCTATATGCAGCTCCCCAGTAATCACTATATGCACTCCCAGCATTAACTATATACACTTCCCCTATAACAACTATATTCAACCTCCTATAATAACTATATACAGACACCCATAATAACTATACACCCCATATAATAACTATATAATACCTATATACAACCCCCTATAATAACTATACAGACATCTATAATAACTATATACACCCCCTATAATAACTATATACAGACACCTATAACTATATACAGTTCCCCTATAAAAACTATATACAGACACCCATAATAACTATATACAGTACAACCCCCTATAATAACTATATACAGACATCCATAATAACTATATACAACCCCCTATAATAACTATATACGACAGCCATAATAACTATATACACCCCTATAATAACTATATACAGACATCCATAATAACTATATACAGTACAAGCCCCTATAATACCTTAACTCAGCACCCATAATAACTATACACTCACCACACGGCCACTTATTAGGTACACCATGCTAGTACGGGTTTGGACCCCCTTTTGCCTTCAGAAACTGCCTCAATTCTTCGTGCATAGATTCAACAAGGTGCTGGAAGCATTCCTCAGAGATTTTGGTCCATATTGACATGATGGCATCACACAGTTGCCACAGATTTGTCGCTGCACATCCATATGCGAATCTCCCTTCCACCACAATCCCAAAGATGCTCTATTGGATTGAGATCTGGTGACTGTGGAGGCCATTTGAGTACAGTGACCTCATTGTCATGTTCAAGAAACCATCTGAGATGATTCCAGCTTTAATGACATGGCGCATTATCCTGCTGAAAGTAGCCATCAGATGTTGGGTACATTGTGGTCATAAAGGATGGACATGGTCAGCAACAATACTCAGGTGGGCTGTGGCGTGCAACGATGCTCAATTGGTACTAAGGGGCCCAAAGAGTGCCAAGAAATATTCCCCACCACCATGACACCCACCACCACCAGCCGGAACCATTGATACGAGCAGGATGATCCATGCTTTCATGTTGTTGACGGCCAAATTCTGACCCTACCCATCCGAATGTCGCAGCAGAAATCGAGACTCACAACCAGGCAACGTTTTGCCAATCTTCTACTGTCCAATTCGATGAGCTTGTGCAAATTGTAGCCTCAGTTTTCCTGTTCTTACCTGAAAGGAGTGGCACCCGGTGGTGGTCTCAAAGTTCGACGTACTGTGCGTTTCAGAGATGCTCTTCTGCCTACCTTGGTTTTAACGGGTGGCAATTTGAGTCACTGTTGCCTTTCAGCTCGAACCAGTCTGCCCATTCTCCTCTGACCTCTGGCATCACAAGGCATTTCCCGCCCACAGAACTGCCGCTCACTGGATGTTTTTTCTTTTTCGGACCATTCTCTGTAAAACTAGAGATGTTGTGCGTGAAATACCAGTAGATCAGCATTTCTGAAATACTCAGACCAGCCCTTCTGGCACCAACAACCATGCCACGTTCAAAGGCACTCAAATCACCTTTCTTCCCCATACTGATGCTCAGTTTTGAACTGCGGAGATTGTCTTGACCATGTCTACATGCCTAAATGCACTGAGTTGCCGCCATGTGATTGGCTGATTAGAAATTAGTGTTAGCGAGCAGTTGGGTTGGCCGGTGATGGTATACCCCCCTGTAACAAGGGTCAGCATGAGAGAGCCATGAGACCGCATATTTTAAAAAATGTTATTCCGTAAGAGCTGTACAATATGCACATGCTTCTCAGTAGATAGGTCCCCCACACGCTCCCTCAGTAGATAGGAAACCCGAGCACACGCCGCCTCCCAGTAGATAGGAAGCCCCAGCACACGCCTCCCAGGAGATAGGTACCCCAGCACATGCCTCCCAGTAGATAGGTAGCCAAGCACACGCCTCCCAGTAGATAGGTAGCCAAAGCACACGCCTCCCATAGATATAGCCAAGCACACGCCTCCCAGTAATAGGTAGCCCCACACACACCTCCCAGTAATAGGTAGCCCCAGCACATGCATCCCAGTAGATAAGCCCCAGCACATCATCCCAGTAGATAAGCCCACAAGACGTCCCCCCATAAGATAGGTAGCCCAGCATATGCCTCCCAGTAATAGGTAGCCCCAGCACATGGCTCCCGTAGATGGTATCCCTAGCACATGCCTCCAATAGATAGGTACCCCAGCACATACCACAGGAGATGGGCACCACAGCACATGTCCCTCCCAGTAAGATAGTAGCCCAGCACAGCCTCCTCCCAGTAGATAGGTACCCTAACACATGCCTCCCGAAGATAGGTAGCCCCAGCACATGCCTCCCAGTAAGATAGGTACCCCTAGACATGCCTCCCGATAGATAGTGTACCACAGCACATGCCTCCCAATAGATAGTTAGCCCCAACACAAGCCTCCAGTAGATGATAGCTCCAGCACACACGCTCCCAGTAGATAGGTAGCCCCAGCACACACCTCCACAGTAGATAGGTAGCCCCAGCACTGCATCCCAGTAGATAAGCCCCAGCACACAGCCCCCCCAGTAGATAGGTAGCCACAGCATATGCCTCCCAGTAGATAGGTAGCCCAGCACATGGCTCCCTAGTAGGTTATCCTAGCACATGCCCTCCCAATAGATAGGTGTATCCCCAGCACATACCCACCAGGAGATTGGCAGCCCAGCACATGTCCTCCCAGTAGATGGTGCCCCACAATGCCTCCCAGTAGATAGGTACCCCTAACACATGCCCTCCGAAAGATAGGTAGCCCCAGCACATGGCTCCCAGTAGATAGGTACCCCTAGCACATGCCTCCCGATAGATAGGTAGCCACAGCACATGCCTCCCAATAGATAGTGTAGCCCCAACACAAGCCTCCCAGTAGATAGATAGCTCCAGCACCCCTCCCAGTAGATAGCTAGCCCCAGCACCACAAGTCGTCGCCCAAAATATATAGGTAGCCACATAACATGCCCCCCAATATATAGTAGCCCCAGCACCAAAAACACAAGCCCCCAAACCCAGAAGTATAAGTAGCCCCAGCACAATGATCCCAAAGATAGGTCCAAGCACATGCCTCCCATAGTAGGTAGTGCCAGCACCTGCTCTCCACAGAAAATAGGTACTCACAGTAGATAGTAAACCCCATTATCAATGCTCCACAAATGATAGGATATCAGAAGCACATGCCTCCTAGATATAGCGCACATACGAGTAGCCAAGACCATCAACAAGACAAAAAACCAAATAAGCCACAGCACATGCCTCCAGTAATAGCACCCAAATATCACCTAACGTCGTTGAACCACTCTGCCCCCAAGTATATCGACCCACATGCACCCCCAATATAGGTAGCCACTCAGCTTCCCAAAAACAGGTATCACAGCAAAAAAAAAAAATATTCACCTACCTGCTCCCTGCAGCCAGCTCTCATTCCCACGCTTTCTCTTTGACCCAGGCTTGACATGGAGGTGATCGGTAACATCGCTGCCTGTGTCCTGTGATCAGTCTAAGACACACATAACAGCCATCACTATTTATTAAAAAATCTGTCTGAGAGACAGATGCAGCCAACACAGAGCCACACCTGGTTCCCGAGCCATATTGTCCCTACCCTGCCCTATAATAACTATATAGAGACTCACTCTAACTTTTTACAAACCCCATAATAACTGTATATACTAGACACCCATAATAACTATATACACCCCATATAATTACTAACTATATATTCCCCCTACTATAACATATATACCCCCATAATAAGTTAGTCACCCCCCTATTATAACTTATATACATCCTTAAATACACAGAATAACTAACAACAAATCCTAAACCATTTACAGTCCAAGATAAATATGAATTATACTTCACACCCTCATCCTTTCCCTCCCCAGCCCGCGCCGACCTCATCGTCTTCCCTCGCGGTGTCCCTCAGAGGTATACCAAGATGGCGGCACCCAGCCGACAAAAGCCAGTGACGTCACATTCTCGGTGGCGCAGTGATGTCACACTGTGCGCCAGCGTCAGCAGCAGTGCGCTGCCATCTTGATTTTCCTGGGATCGTCTATGGCAGAGCAGGGAATTATTGTTCGGGTATGCCCCTTGTCTTCGACTGCGCGGTACGGTAAAAACCAGCCTGGTCCCAAATACACAGAGGGCGAGTCGGGCGGTTATACGACCGCCCAAATCGCCCACATTTGGTGGGGCCCTGGGACTCGCGCCCCGGGAGCCCCCCTATAATCTGGTACAGATACCAGCAAACAAAGGCATAGTGCAAGACCGGAGAAAGTTAAGTACAGTTTCCTTTCCTTCTCTCTTGTAATTTCCCCCACCTGGGCCTCTTTTAAAAAATATAAAACCCCTTTAAGATGTAGATATAATAAAATAATATGGTTGCAGCGGTTTCTATTTGCAGGTGAGTTATTGTGCCTTATCTGTGATGGCGGGCGTGATCATGATGTCATCAAACCATCTGTCAGGCCTGTAGGAATATATGGATGTTAGGAAGTATATATTCTCAACTTCACGTTGTCAAGAGACTTTCCTACTGACTCGTGTTTTTTTTAAGGTTTCTCTGCAGTGCCACACCCTCGTTTATTTCTATTGTACTATGTAACTACTGAATACCACATCTATACACAAGGTGGCATATTGGAGTCTTGTAAGTCTTACCTAGTTTACCTTGATACATTCGGTTGTTAGTCTTTTTACAAACGTGTTTTCTGGAAATCATTGAAGCCACAGTCCCGTGTTTTTGTACCCAGAGCCGGCACCAGCACTAGTCATGCCCGGGCAGTTCCGGGCCCAAAGCTGCTGGGGGGCCCACATAAGCTGTACATAAAAATCCATTGGAGAGGGGGGCTGAATCTAATTAATCCATGAGGTCGTGAGTGGCGATTATATAAAAACCACGAGGGGTAGTTTTGAGATGATAAACTAGTGAATATTTAGGGAACAGGAGACAGAGGAGTTTTAGTTTCTGAATTTTTAATGCTACCACATGAGTTCACTGCACAGCGGCCTACTGAGGCTTTTGTCACCCAGGGGCTACTGAATCCTGGAGCCGCCGCATTTGTATAATATTCTTTGACGAAATCACCAATGTGGAGGTCTCGTGTAAAAATTGAAACAAGCAGAGAGAAATGCAATGCACCTCATGTGTAAGGGTACATTCACACAGCGGTATGCCCGCCGTGCGGGCATACCGCCATGTGCTGAGAGGAGGAGGAGGCGGCCCCTCCTCCCTCCATAGAATAGCGGCGCACGGCCGCACACACGCCAAAGATAGAGCAGCTCTATCTTTTTGCGGTGTGGCGGCTGGATCGATCGCCACATGTGGCACCGTATCTGCGCCGCGCCGCTATTGCCGTCTATGAGGACGTACATGCGGCCGCAAATTTGCGGCCGCATGTACGTCCCCGCAGACGGCCATGTGAATGTGCCCTAAGACTAACTCTTCACTTAGGGTGCTGTCACATGAACCACTTTGATTACGTTTATAATGGGAATCGAACCCCCACGGGGGCGCAATCGCATATGCATTTCTATGGAAACACATGTGAACAGTAGCCAGCACCTGGTCCTGCATGTAACATACATACACCGGGTGTTGGTTACCGATTGCATCGTCCATGGCACGCCCTGGTGTGGTTTAATTCAGTTTCTGCGTCAAAGCATACTTGTGACCACAGCCTCACTCCCAGATTCAGGCGCTGTGAATGTGGTTTTTTTCTTGTATTTGTTCCATGGTCCCCTTCCTTTGAGAGTCAACTTATAAAATTGGCTAATGAAGTCTGAAGGGATCCTTCCTTTGTATGTAACTTTTTTTAAAATTGTTACTGATTCGTTAACTACATACAAAACAGGATAATAATTCGCATTTCCATGTACAATATTATCTAGGTCTGTTAAGACTTAAAGTGGTTGGTCAGGAATTAGCCTATACTCCATGAAGCCATCAAAAGCTGATTTCTGGGGATCTAAAACCAAGGCAGCTTCCACTTCAGTGCTATGTTTTAACACAGCTACCAACAGGAGATTTGGTAGACCACCCCCCATTCAATCAACTTTTGATTACGGTACCTATCCTGTAGATAGGCTATGCACAGTAATTGCTGCACAACCCCTTTAACCCCTTCAAGATGCAGTCAGTTTGTATGTTCAGGGCCGGATTAAGGTTGGTGGGGGCCCCCATTGAATGTAGCCCAGACAAGGAACAGAAATCACTATACACAGGCCCCCAGCAATCACTTTATGCAGCTCCCCCAGCAATAAATATATACAGCCCCCAGTTACTACTGTATACAAGGCTCCCCAGTAATCACAATATACAGCTCCCCCAGCAATCACTGTATACAGCTCACCCAGCAACCAGCATATACAGCCCCCAGTAACTACTGTATATAAGGCTCCCCCAGTAATCACTAAATGCACCCCCAGTATTAACTATATACAGACTCCCATAATAACTAGAAACACCCCCTATAATAACTAACGATACACAGACCCCTATTAGAACTATACACTCACCGGCCACTTTATTAGGTACACCATGCTAGTAACGGGTTGGACCCCCTTTTGCCTTCAGAACTGCCTCAATTCTTCGTGGCATAGATTCAACAAGGTGCTGGAAGCTCCTCAGAGATTTTGGTCCATATTGACATGATGGCATCGCACAGTTGCTGCAGATTTGTCGGCTGCACATCCATGATGCGAATCTCCCGTTCCACCACATCCCAAAGATGCTCTATTGCAGTGGTGGCGAACCTATGGCACGGGTGCCAGAGGCGGCACTCCGAGCCCTTTCTGTGGGCACCCGGGCCATCGCCCCAGAACACCAGACAGGAATTAAAGAATTTTCCTGCAGTTCCAAGCAACTTGGAAGCAAAGGTGCTGCTTTCAGTGATATATTAAAGTGATACTTCACTACTTGGGACTGTAGGAAGAGGGAGAATGTGTAGACAGGGCCTAATTATCTCTGAAGGACTTCCTGCCGGCCCCATGATTCTCTGTGTACAGAGGGACACTGGAGAGAAGCTAAAATGATGCAAATTTTCCTTCTTTCTACTGTGTTGGTGTCCGCAGGAGGCCAGTATGATTGAAAGTTGTTGAAGGACAGGGAGCAATATGTTACTGCTCTAATTTTTGGTTGGCATCTTGCAATAAATGAGGGTGTGCGGTTGCAGTTTGGGCACTCGGTCGCTAAAAGGTTCGCCATCACTGCTCTATTGGATTGAGATCTGGTGACTGTGGAGGCCATTTGAGTACAGTGAACTCATTGTCATGTTCAAGAAACCAGTCTGAGATGATTCCAGCTTTATGACATGGCGCATTATCCTGCTGAAAGTAGCCATCAGATGTTGGGTACATTGTGGTCATAAAGGGATGGACATGGTCAGCAACAATACTCAGGTAGGCTGTGGCGTTTCAACGATGCTCAATTGGTACCAAGGGGCCCAAAGAGTGCCAAGAAAATATTCCCCACACCATGACACCGACACCACCACCACCACCAGCCTGAACCATTGATACAAGGCAGGATGGATCCATGCTTTCATGTTGTTGACGCCAAATTCTGACCCTACCATTCGAATGTCGCAGCAGAAATCGAGAATCATCAGACCAGGCAACGTTTTTCCAATCTTCTAATGTCCAATTTCGATGAGCTTGTGCAAATTGTAGCCTCAGTTTCCTGCTCTTAGCTGAAAGGAGTGGCACCCGGTGTGGTCTTCTGCTGCTGTAGCCCATCTGCCTCAAAGTTCGATGTACTGTGCATTCAGAGATGCTCTTCTGCCTACCTTGGTTGTAACGGGTGGCGATTTGAGTCACTGTTGCCTTTCTATCAGCTCGAACCAGTCTGCCCATTCTCCTCTGACCTCTGGCATCAACAAGGCATTTCCACCCACAGAACTGCCGCTCACTGGATGTTTTTTCTTTATCGGACCATTCTCTGTAAACCCTAGGGATGGTTGTGCGTGAAAATCCCAGTAGATCAGCAGTTTCTGAAATACTCAGACCAGCCTGCGCCCACATCCATGCCACGTTCAAAGGCACTCAAATCACCTTTCTTCCCCATACTGATGCTCGTTTGAACTGCAGGAGATGTCTTGACCATGTCTACATGCCCTAAATGTTGCCGCCATGTGATTGGCTGATTAGAAATTAAGTGTTAGCGAGCAGTTGGGCCGGTGAGTGTATACACCCCCTGTAACAAGGGTCAGGCTGAGAGAGCCATGAAGACCGCATATTTTAAAATGTTATTCCGTAAGAGCTGTACAATATGCACATGCTTCTCAGTAGATAGGTAGCCCCAGCACACGCCTCCCAGTAGATAGGAAACCCGAGCACACGCCTCCCAGTAGATAGGAAGCCCCAGCACACGCCTCCCAGGAGATAGGTAGCCCCAGCACATGCCTCCCAGTAGATAGGTAGCCAAAGCACACGCCTCCCAGTAGATAGGTAGCCAAAGCACACGCCTCCCAGTAGATAGGTAGCCAAAGCACACGCCTCCCAGTAGATAGGTAGCCCCAGCACACATGCATCCCAGTCAGATAAGCCCCAGCACATCATCCCAGTAGATAAGCCCCAGCACAGCCCCCCAGTAGATAGGTAGCCACAGCATATCCTCCCAGTAATAGGTAGTCCCCAGCACATGGCTCCCAGTAGATGGTATCCCTAGCACATGCCTCCCAATAGATAGTAGCCGCACATACCCACCAGGCCCACCAGGAGATGTGCACACAGCACATGTCTCCCAGTAGATGGTAGCCCCAGCACTGCCTCCCAGTAGATAGGTACCCCTAACACCATGCCTCCCGAAAATATAGGTAGCCCCAGCACATGGCTCTCCCAGTAGATAGGTACCCCACCCATGCCTCCCGATATATAGTAGCCACAAGCACACTGCCTCCCAATAGATAGTTAGCCCCAGCACAAGCCTCCCAGTAGATAGATAGCTCCAGCACACGCCTCCCAGTAGATAGGTAGCCCCAGCACACACCTCCCAGTAGATAGGTAGCCCCAGCACATGCATCCCAGTAGATAAGCCCCAGCACATGCATCCCAGTAGATAAGCCCCAGCACACGCCCCCCCAGTAGATAGGTAGCCACAGCATATGCCTCCCAGTAGATAGGTAGCCCCAGCACATGGCTCCCAGTAGATAGGTATCCCTAGCACATGCCTCCCAATAGATAGGTAGCCCCAGCACATACCCACCAGGAGATTGGCAGCCACAGCACATGTCTCCCAGTAGATAGGTAGCCCCAGCACATGCCTCCCAGTAGATAGGTACCCCTAACACATGCCTCCCGAAAGATAGGTAGCCCCAGCACATGGCTCCCAGTAGATAGGTACCCCTAGCACATGCCTCCCGATAGATAGGTAGCCACAGCACATGCCTCCCAATAGATAGTTAGCCCCAACACAAGCCTCCCAGTAGATAGATAGCTCCAGCACACGCCTCCCAGTAGATAGGTAGCCCCAGCACACACCTCCCAGTAGATAGGTAGCCCCAGCACATGCATCCCAGTAGATAAGCCCCAGCACACGCCCCCCCAGTAGATAGGTAGCCACAGCATATGCCTCCCAGTAAGATAGGTAGCCCCAGCACATGGCTCCCAGTAGATGTATCCCTAGCACATGCCTCCCAATAGATAGGTATCCCCAGCACATACCCACCAGGAGATTGGCAGCCACAGCACATGTCTCCCAGTAGATAGGTAGCCCCAGCACATCCTCCCAGTAGATAGGTACCCCTAACACATGCCTCCCGAAAGATAGGTACCCCAGCACATGGCTCCCAGTAGATATGTTACCCCTATCACAATGCCTCCCGATAGATAGGTAGCCACAGCACATGCCTCCCAATAGATAGTTAGCCCCAACACACGCCTCCCAGTAGATAGATAGCTCCAGCACACGCCTCCCAGTAGATAGCTAGCCCCAGCACACGCCCCCAATATATAGGTAGCCCCATAACATGTCCCCCAATATATAGGTAGCCCCAGCACATGATTCCCAGAAGATAGGTAGCCAAGCACATGCCTCCCAGTAGATAGGTAGTGCCAGCACCTGCTTCCCAGAAAATAGGTACTCACAGTAGATAGGTAGCCCCAGTACATGCTTCCCAAATGATAGGTAGTCACAGCACATGCCTCCTAGTAGATAGGTAGCCACAGCACATGCCTCCCAGTAGATAGGCAGCCCCAGCACATGCCTTCCAGTAGATAGGTAGCCACAGCTTATGCCCCCAAGTAGATACGTAGCCCCAGCACATGCACCCCCAATATATAGGTAGCCACATCACATGCTTCCCAGAAAACAGGTAGTCACAGCAAAAAAAAAAAAAAGAATATTCACCTACCTGCGCTCCCTGCAGCCAGCTCCTCATCAATCCCACGCTCTTCTCTTTGACCCAGGCTTAGACGATGGAGGTGATCGGTAACATCGCTGCCTGTGTCCTGTGATCAGTCTAAGACACACATAACAGCCATCACTATTTATTAAAAATCTGTCTGAGAGACAGATGCAGCCAACACAAGAGCCACACCTGGTTCCCGAGCCATAGGTTCCCTACCCCTGCCCTATAATAACTATATACAGACACCCATAATACCTATTTACACCCCTATAATAACTATATACTGACACCCATAATAACTATATACACCCCCTATAATTACTAACTATATATAGTCCCCCTACTATAACTATATACCCCCATAATAAGTATATACACCCCCCTATTATAACTATATATACATCCTATAATAACTAACTATATACAATAAAACCTATTTACAGTCCAAGATAAAATAATGAAATTATACTTCACCTTCATCCGTTCCCCCGATGCGCGCCGACCTCATCGTCTTCCCTTGCGGTGTCCCTCAGAGGTATACCAAAATGGCGGCACCCAGCCGACAAAAAGCGCAGTGACGTCACATTCTGCGGTGGCGCAGTGATGTCACACTGTGCGCCAGCGTCAGCAGCAGTGCGCTGCCATCTTGATTTTCCTGGGATCGTCTAATGGCAGAGCAGGGAATGTATTGTTCGGGGTATGCCCCTTGTCTTCGACTGCGCGGTACGGTAAAAACACAGCCTGGTCCCAAATACACAGAGGGCGAGTCGGGCGGTTATACGACCGCCCAAATCGCCCACATTTGGTGGGGCCCTGGGACTCGCGCCCCGGGAGCCCCCCTATAATCTGGTACAGATACCAGCAAACATAAGGCATAGTGCAAGACCGGAGAAAGTTAAGTACAGTTTCTTTCCTTCTCTCTTGTAATTCACCCCACCTGGGCCTCTTTTAAAAAATATAAAACCCCTTTAAGATGTAGATATAATAAAATATAATATGGTTGCAGCGGTTTCTATTTGCAGGTATTGTGCCTTATCTGTGATGGCGGGGGTGATCATGATGTCATCAAACCATCTGTCAGGCTCTGTAGGAATATATGGATGTTAGGAAGTATATATTCTCAACTTCACGTTGTCAAGAGACTTTCCTACGTGAGTCGTGTTTTTTTTAAGGTTTCTCTGCAGTGCCAGCCCTCGTTTATTTCTAGTTGTACTATGTAACTACTGAATACCACATCTATACACAAGGTGGCATATTTGAGTCTTGTAAAGTCTTACCTAGTTTACCTTGATACATTCGGTTGTTAGTCTTTTTACACCGTTTTCTGGAAATCATTGAAGCCACAGTCCCGTGTTTTGTACCCAGAGCCGGCACCAGCACTAGTCATGCCCGGGCAAGTTCCGGGGCCCAAAGCTGCTGGGGGGCCCACATAAGGCTGTACATAAGAAATCCATGGGGGAGAGGGGGGCTGAATCTAATTAATCCATGAGGCGTGAGTGGCGATTATATAAAATAACCACGAGGGGGTAGTTTGAGATGATAAACGAGTGAATATTTTAGGGAACAGGAGACAGGAGGAGTTTTAGTTTCTGAATTTTTAATGCTACGACATGAGTTCACTGAAAAGCGGCCTACTGAGGCTCTGTCACCCAGGGGCCTACTGAAACCTGGAGCCGCCCATTTGTATAATATTCTCTGACGAAATCACCAATGTGGAGGTCTCGTGTAAAAAATTGAAACAAGCAGAGAGAAATGCAATGCACATCATGTTTAAGACTAACTCTTCACTTAGGGTGCTGTCACATGAACCAATTTGATTACGTTTATAATGGGAATCAAACCCCACGGGGGCGTGCCACGGCCCAATCGCATATGCATTTCTATGGAAACACATGTGAACAGTAGCCAGCACCTGGTGTCCTGCATGTAAACAATACAATACACCGGGTGTTGGTTACCGATTGCATCGTCCATGGCACGCCCTGGTGTGGTTTAATTCCGTTTCTAAACCGCGTCAAAGCAGTACTTGTGACCACATCCTCACTCACAGATTCAGGCGCTGTGAATGTGGTATTTTTCTTGTATTTGTTCCATGGTCCCCTTCCTTTGAGAGTCAACTTATAAAATTATGCTAATGAGTCTGAAGGGATCCTGGTGTTAACAGCGCCCCTTAATGCTGCAGCGTCACAGGCTGTTGCACTGTCTGACCTTTCCTCAGTACTCAATTTTTGGATAGACAGGGGGGCTTCATACATGCTGTACTTAATACTAATTTCTGCTATAGTTTGTTTTCGATTTTTTCATGCCAACTTGCACTGATAGATAATGTATTTTTTTTTAGCATGGATTGTAACCAGAGCTGAGTGGACCCGAAATTTCCATTCGAGATTCGGGTATGTCCTGCACAACCTAGAGATCTAGACTTTTTGCCAGGTTTGGGGCCGAACAGCCATTCCAGCAAAATGGTGCCCCCAGCCAACTAGCCATGGCTATAACTGGCCAGCGGCGGACAGCCATGCTTAGTTCCATGGTTAGCGGTGCATCAGTTTGCCGGATTGGCAATATGTCCGGGTTGTGCAGGTTGCACCAAAACCTGGATGGAACCTACAGGTACGCTCACCACTAATTCTAATAAATGGAGTAATGCTATACATCATGTTTTTTTCTTTATAGTCACAGCATGTGAAAATGTTGAAAATGTTTTTTGTATGTTAAAAAAAAACTATTTCAGAGATGATTTTTAAACAATAATTTTTAAACATGGAACTTTTTTTTTCTCTAGAAGACTATACTTAGCAATTGTCTAGTCACTTCATACAATACAAAGCACAATCAGCAGTATCATAGTAGTAAATAACAGACATACAGGCAGTCCCCGGGTTACGTACAAGATAGGTTCTGTAGGTTTGTTCTTAAGTTGAATTTGTATGTAAGTTGGAACCGTATACTTTATCATTGTAACTCCAGCCAAATTTTTTTGGTCTTTGAGTTAATTTTATTTTAAAAATATTGGATTGTCATAAGAACCAAGATTAACTATAAATCTTCATTGCAGACACCTTATAACTGTTATAGCTGATTATTGTAGCCTCAGGTTAAAGTACAGTAAATTACCAACATTCAGAGGTCCGTTTGTAACTAGGGGTCGTGTGTAAGTCAGGTGTTCCTGTATTTGGTATCTCCATAATCAAATAGAACAGTAAAAAAAACTGTAGCCATGATCCCCAAAATCAAAGGCCGACTTCTGTTCATATTGGTTTATGCGGCTCTGACAAAATGCTTGTTATTATTGTAGTTAAAATTGAGGAATAATGCATAATGTAAGACACAATCATGGAAAGAAAAGCAAAAGGCTCTCACGCTCTCCAAGGATGGGGGAAAAAAAAAAAAAAAACAATTTATAATGTTGTGAAACAGATTGGGGTGCTGCGCGCTGAGTGTTTCTTCTATGTTCTATTATTCATTGGTATTTGACAGAAAAGAGACAAATGAGTAAATCTGCATTGGGTTTTATGAAATGAAGCTCTTATATGTCTGAGGCTCAGAAGGTAGAACTGGGTCATGAAGATCTTTTCCATTGCTTGAAATTTTTGACAGAGTTCCCTTCCAGGGGATAATGCGCTGAATAGCAATGAAGGGAAAGAAGTAAACAGCTAGATGAAGGAATTGTATGTATTTTTAACTGTTTTGCAGGTTGGACTGAAATTTCACAGTATAGACTAGTAATATTACATGAAGCCCCAGTAATTTAGTACACTACAGCCGGTGTAGTGTACCGATGGGATTCGCTGTGCATGCGCCATGGGTACAACACTGGCACAATGAAACCAGGGTGTAGTGCTGTGGACGCCTCACTGTGGACCCCCTTTACGCCCCTTGTGTTTTAATCACTGCTACACAGTGCACAGCAAGGGATTAATGCAGAAGAAGATCCTATTGAAGTGAATGGTAGCAGAATTGTGGCCATATCACTATGAACAGAGATGTCTGCTATAACCGCTATGAACTATTCAGCGAGCCTACTCAGTAGTGGAATATTATATAGTCGGTTTGGGCAGTAGCCCTGAGTCCAAGCCTTTTAGGGGGCCCATGGCCACCCTAACCACCCACCAAATTTTATAATCATTGTCAAGGTTCGGAGTCAATGGACCCTCTGGACCACGGCGGGAGGTAGTACTAGCCGACACCTGGGACCGGAATCTAAGTGGCACCTTTTCTTCACAAGAGCCCGGGGGCCACCAGGTCATTCTACAGGTGCGACTAGCCCACGGTAGCAGCCAAGGTTGAAGTACAGATTCAGCAGGCAGTAAAGTACAGGCACGTAGTCAGGACAGGCGGCAGAAATGCAGAGGTCATAGGTCAGGTCTGAGGTCAAAACAGGAGATACACGCAAAAGGGAACAGGAAGGTCACAGGAACGATGCAGGGAAGCTTTCTCTATGGCTAGGTAGCTCAAAGATCCAGCGGGATGTGATGAGAGCCGCTGGTCTTCATGGGAAACCCTGAAGTGCCAGCACCAATTAGTGGTGTCCTGGCCCTTTAAATCTACAGGTGCTGGCGCTTGCACACTCTAGGGAACAGGGACGCGTGAGCGGCCTAGGATGGATGGGAGCAGGAGTGTGGAATGGCGAGTGCTTGCTGGGGGGAGTTGCAACACGGAGAGGGGCACTACTCGGGTGTGTTCGCGATCTGTGACATGGATCACGGGAGCACCCGTGACAATCATAGGGGCCTTCACCCACTAAATCCTTGTACATCTGTTCCTGCTCTCAATACAAAGGTACACAGGAGACATTTCAGAGCCTTTGAAGGTCCTCCAAAGTTCCTGAATTCATAGTTTGAAAGCAGCAGAAGGGACACATCCTCTATTCTCCAAGAAGCTGATTCTAGTACAATATGTAGGAAGTGATTCCAGAGTTGTATGGGTTAAAACATTCATACAGCCCAGGACCCATAATCATGATCTGCCCATGAGCCTATTGGTAGGTGCGTCACCAACAATCTCATATTAAAGGCTTATCTTATATGTGGGCCAATAATTTTCTAGGAAATGCCTTTAAAGGGATTCTGTCACCAGATTTTATCCTATTTAGAATTATTACCAAGCTCCTTCATGTGTCCAATGCCTCTTTTATATGAATTCTCACTTGTTTGCTAAAATAAAAAAAAAACATCTAAACTTATGTGAAAATGAACAGAGGAGACTCAACTTTTGGCTGAGATGAGTCACTTTTAGAGGCTGTATGGTTTGGTGTCACGTCAGACTACCCTTTCCTTGGTTCATTTATAAATCCTTGTATATTAAAGGAAACCTACCATTTGTTTGTATGCATTATGAACCAAACACACCTTGAGAATGCTGTAGCTACACGATGCAGAAACATATCTTGTTTAATAGCCTGAACTGAGTGGTTTTGTGGAAAAAAAAATTTGATAATAAGGCACTGCCGCTCCTGTAGCTGCCCCGGCGCCTCTACTCATCCTAATTATGCACTGCTCCAGCCTTGTCCTGCTCAGTATAAGTGGAGAATACATCATCACTGTGTTGTCCCTGACAGGCAGAAGTAATCAATTGCTGCACCATCCACCAACTGCTGAGTCATACAGCTGAGGTTGATTAGTCCTGTCTGGACAGTTCAGGCAGCTCCTGTCTATGTGGAAGTAATGAGTTTTCGTATGGCAGCCAGCCTGCACCCAGCTTTCCCAAGGTCCTGAATTTTATAACTATTTTTTGAGCAAAACCACTCAGTTCAAGTATTAAATGAGATATGTTTCTATGTTTTGTTTTCAATGCATAAAAACAAATGGTAGATTTCCTTTAAGTTTTGTATCTCCCTGGACTACAAGCTCCAGCCTCTTGATGTATCATGCGGCCAGCTGCGAAAAGTATATTTCTACACCAGAACCTTAATTAGCGACCTTCAACTTGAATGGTCAAATATTGTAGCACGCCCCTTGCCGACCCACTCCACCACCGGCTGTGCTCCTCGCCGACCCACTCCACCACCGGCTGTGCCCCTCGCCGACCCACTCCACCACCGGCTGTGCTCCTCGCCGACCCACTCCACCACCGGCTGTGCCCCTCGCCGACCCACTCCACCACCGACTGTGCCCCTCGCCGACCCACTCCACCACCGGCTTTGCCCCTCGCCGACCCACTCCACCACCGGTTGTGCCCCTTCCACGCCCCCTGGTGATACACTAGCAATTGCGATTATTTCAGGGCTTCTACACCAATTTTCTGGCGTAGAAGCCCTGATAAATGTCCCTATATCTACATATTGCATGCAATGTGACCTGCTTCAGATGTCACCCATCTAGTAATTTACCAATTTGGATCCCATAATGCTGTAAAACAGGGGAATGTAGCCAGGAGCTATAAATAGGTTTTTTTTTCTAGTAGCTTTTCTTAGTGAGAATGCGGATGAGATAAAATGACAGGATGGAATAATAAAAGTGTAGAAATGTGCCTCATTGCAGTCTAATGGCTGAGGGAGGAAAACATTCTAGAAAAAGCAATCTTACACGCTGCTGATGTTTTCTGCAGTAGCTGGGGAATAGCTCGGCGGTCCTGAGGATTGTTCTATCACTTGACAAATGATGATTCATGTTCTTGCTTGACCTTGAGTTTCAGGGCAGCCAGACCTCCCATGATATTACAGTAAACAATAACAGGAGGTAACGCGTCTCGGAAACGACCTATAAACCTTTCTGATCAATGATTTGCATATTAAAGGTAAAGTTGCTTAAATATTTCAGTAATATTGATCTGATATAATTGAACTCAAGGACCTATTTAAAGCGAACCTGTCACCAGGAATATAGTTTGTAGCTGGTGACAGGTAACAATAGCCTATGCTATGCTGATTTTAAAAAGGCCTCCATCAGCATTCTGAATCATTTCAGTACTTTATAAAACTTTATTTCATATTACCTGGCTTCCTGCCAGTGTCTCAGTCTCATCTCCTAAACCCTCATCCAGCTCCTGTATTGAGCAGGCAGGGGAGGAAGGAGGATGGTGTGCAGTAGAATCACCGCACACTGCACGCAGGGATCCTGGTAATGTGAAATAAAAATTTCTAAAAGAACTGAAATAATTCAGAATGCGGCCAAAAGCATTTTTAAAATCAGCATAGCAGAGGCTACTTGAAACTGTCATCAGCTAAAAATGACATTCCTTGTGGTAAGTTTAAGAAACTTTTACTATGTCCACTGACTCCAACTTTTTGTGTCTGTTAATAGAGGTGGGTAATCCTGTGCTGTAAAAGATTGTCTAGAACTGCCCACCACACAGGAGAGCCTTATTACCATAAAGGGGTGGGGTCTAATGATACAGATTGCTCGGGAATGGAAGGAACTTTAGAAAAACTTCTAAAAGGTCCTTTCTTTATGGGTCAAATGTGTTTAAAGATGACTGTTCCCTTTAATATTTTTATCCTTCATCATCCAAGTACTTTGAGTGCATTAATTACCAAATAATGGAAAATGGTAATACTGACCTATCCACAGTAGGGGTTATCAATATCAGATTAATGGAGGTCCGAAACAAGGACCACCACTGAAAATCTGGTAGAATAACAAAGAATGGAGCCAGATATGTTCTCTTATATTTAAGTATATAGAAGTTGAACGGCAGCTCTCAGGCAAGAACCCCACCGATCAGATTTTAATGAGCTATTCCGTGAGTAAGTCCTCAAAATCATTATCCTTAGATTCTCTTTAAAGGGGGATGTGCAGATTTTTCTTGACCACACCATGACCATAGTGCTATTCTCCTCTTCAATTTTCGTGAACTGTGCAACTAGGATAAGTAGTGTAGTAGTTTACCTTCTAGGTAGGAGATACCATCTTGAGTTTTCATAGTTTTCTCCTCTTTTAGCACAGCAATTCTAAGATAAAGTAAGGGTAATAGAGTTTTCTATACTGGAATTATACGTATATTAAAATAAGATGAGAAAAATGTATTTTGATGGGCAGTACAAGTACTGTATTTTTTTGTATATTTACTATGTACAAAAAAACAAAAACAACAAATAATTTGCGTAAATGTGTGGAGAGAACATAAAACAGATTCTGAGTCTGAACTACATGGTAGGTAGTGAATATGTTATACAACTGACACCAGGCTGCCTCAGAGTACAGGAACCTCCAGTAATCGGTAGATTGAGGAGACTTAAAGGGGTTATTTGGAGATTGAAAAAACATTACTGGTTTCTTCCTTAACCACTTCCCGCCGATGCCCTTTTTCAGTTTTGCGTTTTCATTTTTCACTCCCCACCTTCAAAAATCAATAATTTTATTATTATTTTTTTTATTTTTCCATAAACAAATTACACTTCAAAATGGTGGTATTTTATATTCCATGCCATGTACTGGGAAGCGGGAAAATAAATTCCAAATACAGTGAAATTGGTGAAAAAACGCATTCACGCCGTATTCTTGTAGGCTTGGATTTTACGGATATCACTGTACACCCCTATTATTTGGGTCGGTAAGATTACGAGGATAACAAATTTGTATAGGTTTTATAATGTTTTCATATATTTACAAAAATTAAAACCTGTACAAAATTTTTTGGGGGATTTTGCCATCTTCTGGCGCTAAGAACTTTTTTATACTTTGGTGTACAGAGCTGTGGGTGGTGTAATTTTTTGTGAATTTTGATGATGTTTTCAATGTTATCATTTTTAGGACTGTACCACCTTTGATCACTTTTTATAGAATTTTTAATATTTTTTTAAATGGCAAAAAAGTGGCATTTTCGACTTTGGGCGCTATTTTTCCTTAAGGGGTTAAACGCAGTGAAAAAACTTTATTATATTTTGATAGATCGGGCATTTTTGGACATGGCAATACCTTATATGTTTATGATTTTTACTGCTTATTTATATTTATATCAGTTCTAGGGAAAGGGGGGTGATTTGAATTTTTATGTTTTTTTATTCTAATTTTTTTTCTTAAACTTTTTTTTAATTTTGACTATTTTTCAGACTCCCTAGGGTAACTCTAGGTTGTCTGATCGAACCTACCATATACTGCCATACTACAGAATTGCAATATATGGGTATTTTCCTCCTCTTTCATTACAATGTGCTGATAGCACATTGTAATGAAGGGGCTAAAACGAGACAGCCTTGGGTCTTCGGAAGACCCGAGGCTGTCATGACGACGGATCGCTGCTCACCGATGACATCACAGGAAGCGATGATCCTTGGCTAGATGGCGGCGCCATCGAAGATGGCGGTGATCGGCGGGAAGACACCGATTGGTGCTGCAGGGAAGACTTACCGGCCATGGATAGGGCTCAGCCCGTGAGCCCTCTCCAGGCACCCGCACCCGGCATGTGATGTAATACTGAGACGTAATACTACGTCACATGTCAGTACAACACCTGGCCATGTTTTCTGATGGTATTGCAACTCAACTTCATTCAACTCTATGCAGCTGAGTTTCAATATTGGCATAAATCATGGTTAGGTGTGGTGCTGTGTTTGCAAGAAAGCAGCCATGTTTTTCAACCTCTGTTGTCATACTAGGGTCTAGTGGCACTGTATTGGCTCTGTTGAACCGATTTGTGGGTGGCAAACCACAAGACTACAAAGGAGAGTTTTGGCAATATTGTAAGAGTGGGCACAGCTCAAAAGACGTTCTCATGAAAGGAATGAATCAATTTAATAACATTTCTGAACAAAAAAATAGATAACAATTTCTTCTACATCAACAACACTATGATCTTTAAATTTAACTCGACAATATATAAAAGCGTTTTTCACGGAATGGATATGTGTACATCTATTGATGTTTCAACACAATCCACGGCAACAAGACTCAGTTCGTGGTCCTCTTTACTTACGTACTGTCGTAGAGGCCTTGCAAGCTAGAACCGCTTTGTTCGAAGCCATATGCTTCCGCTCTCTCGTAAGCTTTTTTTAAAGAAATGGTTTCATTTCAAAAAAGCTACTGGGAGACAAGCATTGCGCTTCGAAATGCGTCACGGCTGCAAGACTCTATAGGATTTGAACATTCCCTTGACATCAGATCCACCAATATTAGGATACTTACCTTGAAGCGCTGTGAACCGAGCCTACCATCTAGATCACGGGCTGATACATTGCACTCATGATGAAGCACAACATCACGGCTGCGGCACATTGCAGTCGCCTACTCTGAACTGGAGGAAGAGGGTTAGCATAAATGTGAACCGTGTGAGTCAACATCCTTTAACACCTCCGACCTGCGTTCCTGAACTGCGTCCACAAACTCCATCACACGTGGACAATCACAATTCCAGCACAGTGTCACAGCTACCAGCAATCCACAGAGCACTTGGACGTTGGACCCTCTTCTACTAGCAAAAGCACGCAATACCTCCCTAGGGACCTCTTATACCAATTGCTGCCACTAATCGTGAGTGCATAAAACCTCTATTTAATATTACTTACCAAAGGTATTAAAAGCGATATCTAAAAAAGCTAACGGTCGTCATAGGGCCCTACACCGTTTAATAGCAAAACCTCCTGGCCCTAATCTACCCTACAGAGCTAAAAACCTTGATGTCAATTTTAAATTTTTGACTTTTACAATTTTTATTTTTAATTTTTTTCATGCATCAGCACTTTTGATTTTTTGCCTATATTGCTCACCATGACTTAAGAAACACTAGTCTCTCTATCTGTTTAGCTTAAGAACTAATTTGTAACATCAAGTATTTAAGCCTACACAGATTGTCTCATGAGAAGGATATTTTATATACGTCTATATATATAATTAAGTAAACGGACCAACTGAGTCCTTGTGCCCCGTGGTGAAACATCAAAGTGTACACAATATCCCTCTGAAAAACGCTATATTGTCGGTTACAATTATAGATCAGTGTTTGTTGTTTTTAGAAGAATTTTTATCTATTTTTTGTCAGAATTGTTTATTAAAATTAATTTCCATTTCTGAACCATCCTTTCTTGAGCGTGCCCCACATACAAAAAATGTTTTTCAACCCATTTAAAATCTTTCTTGTAAATAAGGCAGCAGTGCACATGCATGACCGTCACTTTTATCATGCTACGGGGCTATAGAAGTGAATGAGATAGGAAAAGAGGTGATTTACTTTACTTGTACAACCCCTTTGAATGGAATATTGAATCATGCCATTAAAAATATGACTTATCCCACAAAACCCAAGCCCTCATCCATATCAATGGAAAATTAAATAAGGTATATAGTTTATACAGGTAAAGACAGATTAACAAAAAGTGACTGCAGTACAAGCTTCCTTATATTACTGATGTAGTAATAATCTGTTAATTATTATGGCAGCCGGGATAGTAATTACAATGCATCCAGGAGACTTGGCGTCTGTTCATTTTAGACATTTACAGTTGGACGCTAATCATAAAACACGATGCATCATTTTTTTTAGATGCTCTCACAAATGAAGCGGCATCTTATGCATCTCTCTAAAAGCAACAAATCGATAGGTGTGCAAGTAAAAGCCTTATCTATTACATTATTACGCTCAGATTCTTAGGAGAAGTGCTTAGCTGGGCTGTATTGGATTTGGATTTGTGGCCACAGCTACGGTCATAGCGTTCAACTCTTATGAATAGTCAGCAAGTCCTGAATACATCTACCTATATGCAAGCAGTGGGGTGATATTCTGCTATGACAGGCATTTCTCTGATTTCTCTGTTTGACAGATGATACTGAAATATATATTGGGACGATGCTATTACTCGGATCTCACCTACTATACTTTTACTGTTGTCGTGATGGAAAGTTGTTTAGGAGCTTAAAAGAAAATCTACTATCAAAATCCATCATGATAAACCAGGGACACTTACTGATAGATCCAGGCACTAAGACTGTGATAACCTTCTTATTTTTGTTATCCGTGGCCTCCTTCCTTCTAAAATCAACTTCTAAAATTATGCTTATAAGTGAGGATGGGGCTTCTGCTATTCTGGTTTATATAGGTATCTCATAGAAGAAGCCTGGAAGTACCTGCTCAACCACTCGCTGACTGAGGTAGGTCCCTTCAGCCACTGATTAGCTAAGTGGGCAATTCCTGTATGTTTAAAGGAAACCTACCACTTCTGATGGGTAGGATTAGATGAAACACCGGGCACCTGCTCAGCGTGAGCTGGTGCCGGAGCTTACCTTAGCTAGTGTTTTAAACCGCTATATCGCGGTTTAAACATTTTGATTTACAGCCCCGAGGTAGCTTTGGCGCTGCGCGCGGCCGTGCACGCGCGCCTCCATAGGGAGTGCCGGAGGCGTCACGCGTGCACGGCGCGTGCGTGCAGCCGAAGCTACCTCGGGGCTTGTAAATCAAAATGTGTTAAACCGCGATATAGCGGTTTAAAACACTAGCTAAGGTAAGCTCCGGCACCAGCTCACGCTGAGCTGGTGCCCGGTGTTTACATCTAATACCTACCAAAGAAGTGGTAGGTTTCCTTTAAGCTACCAGTTACCCATTTTAGCCCCCACACAATGGAAATATGTCTAAATATGTCATTGCTGCATATACAGTTGGGTACAGAAAGTATTTCAGACCCTTTTAAATTTTCCACTCTTTGTTTCATTGCAGCCAATTGGTAAGATCAAACACTCTGCACCCATCTTGACAGAAAAAACTGAAATGCAGATATTTTTGCTAATTTATTAAACAAGAAAAACTGAAATATCACATGGTCATAAGTATTCAGACCCTTTGTTGTGCCATCATGTTTAACTTACATGCTGTCCATTTCCTTCTAATCCTCATTGAGATGTTTCTACTTCATTGGAATCCAGCTGTATTCAATTAAACTGATTGGACTTGATTAGGAAGGCACACACCTCTCTATATACCGTATTTTTCAGCCTATAAGGTGCACCGGACTATAAGGCGCACCTCTAATAAATGCCTGCTAAGACATCTAGGGTCATATATAAGGCGCACTAGAGTATAAGGCGCAGGATCAAATGCAGTACCTAAAAATGACCAGCAGGTGGCAGACCTGTGCACAGTTCAAGCCAGCTACACTTCCCGGGAAACTTGTCTTCAGCGTGTCAGAGAGCTCCGATCTCAGAGGTATGGGCTGCTGGGGGTTAATGCAGGGTGATGCAGCAGGGGTTAAGCGGTCTCCCTCTGCCTCTTCTCCTTCCCTCCTCAGCCAGGGTGTTATTCCTGTGGGGTTCCCTGTGGCTCCTTCTCTTTCCCCTGTTACAGGGCTGTCAGGTATGGGGGATTGGTTACTGCTGCTGAGGATTGCCTGGTGGTCGGCACTATGGCAGCTCCGGTCTCTCCGTGCTAGGGGAGGGCAGGATGGGCACAATGTTAGTTGTGGTGCCAGGGCACTTCAGGAGCTCATATATAAGGCACACCGGCCTATAAGGCGCACCTTTGATTTCTGAGAAAATTAAAGGATTTTTGGTGCGCCTTATAGGCCCAAAAATACGGTAAGATATCACAGCTCACAGTGCATGTCAGAGAACATGCGAATCATGAGGTCTAAGGAACTGCACAAATTGCTCAGTGACAGAAAATTGTGGCAAGGCACATATATAGCCAAGAATTTCTGCAGCACTCAAGGTTCCTAAGAGCACAGTGGCCAATGGAAGCCTCTACTCAGTACAAGATATTTGAAAGCCACATACAGTGTGCAATAGAAACAGATAATGAACTCCCAGACTATGAGAAATAAGATTCTCTGGTCTGATAACATGAAGATTGAACCTTTTGGTGTTAATTATAAGCCTTATGTGTGTAAAAAAAAATATGCGCTGCTCATCACCTGCCAAATACAATCCCAACAGTGACACGTGGTGGTGGCAGCATCATGCTTTGCACAGGGACAGGATGACTGGTTGCAATTAAAGGAAAGATGAATGCGGCCAAGTACAGAGATATCCTGGATGAAATCCTCTTCCACAGTGCTCTGGACCTCAGACTTGGCCAAAGGTTTAACCTCCAATAAGACAAAGATCCTAAGCACACAGCTAAAATAACAAAGCAGATGCTTCAGAACAACTCTGTGACCATTCTGGACTGGCCCAGCCAGAGCCCAGACCTAAATCTCTGGAGAGACTTCAAAATGGCTTCCACCAATGTTCACCATCCAACCTGAGAGAACTGGAGAGGATCTGCAAGGATAAGGTAGAGGATTCCCAAATCCAGGTGTGAAAAACAAAAAGAAGACTCCTGGCTGTACTCGATCTTCCTGATAGATACATCTTGTGCATGTTTTTTACCTCTTTAATTATTTTAATGTCTTCAAAAAAGACCTGCACCAGGTAAGCTGCCGCCACACAGTGTATATGACACCCAACATTAATTTTGGATTAATCTTCACAGTGAAACAACATCTTATGTTCTTTTTCTCTCTCAAATTCTACAGATACCTACAGCTATAATCCTGGCACATGAGCACATAACCACTGGACACTGTGACAGATACTTACAGTACAAGCTCCATGTATATAGTGATGCAGGACTGACTACCTTATTCACACCTCCCAACTTCTAGATAACTTAAAGAAGGTAGAATTTTGTATGAGGCCTCTTAATCCAATCTCCATATTGACTTAACACAGTGGGGGGCATGACACGCGCTTACCTGCACCCGGCCTGGCTTGGTGAACTTCAGTGCACTCCGATGGACTTCAGCGCAGCAGCGACACCTAGTGGACACCAGGCGCACTACCTTAGCGAATCTCGGCTGGACCCGAATCCTCCGCAGAGAATGCGCCGCTGGATCGCGAATGGACCGAGTAAGTAAATCTGCCCCAGTATTGTCCTTATACTGTCCCCATAATGTCCAATGTCCTATACTGTCTCTTCTGGCCCTCAATCTTTATAATGTTTCCTTGTAGTTCCCATGCTATTTAGCACCCATTTAGTTACCTCCATTTTTTAAAAATGATCCCCTATTTGTGGCTTCCTCATTTTACAATGCTTCTACTTGCTTCCACCCTTTGTAGGTAAGAGGCTGCTGCCCCTTGTTGCCCCCAACACACTCTATTATGTCACCCTTGCAGTCCCACCACAATTTAAAATGCCCCTTGTGGCCACCACATTTTATAAAGTTACCTCTTATAGCCCCTGCATTTTGTAATTCCTCCCTATTAACCTTTAGGCCCATTCTTGAAGCCTCTACAAACCAAATTATTAATACTCAGCCCTCCCTGTTCTTTCTCCACTAGTCTCTGCTGCCATGTCACGGAGAAGCGAGGGACCGACATTATGGCTTTGCCATTGTATTAAACTTTATCTATGGAATCCTAAATAAAAGGAGTTGTCTGGGAATGAAAAAAAGATACATGGCTGGTGTGGGCGGGTGGGGGGGGGGTGCTGTAAAACTGAAAAACCTTCTATACTCACCTCTCTTTGGCTGTTCAGTTGCTGCACAGCCCGGCAGTGACAGACGGCACAGGGCAGAACGGGAGCATGGAGAGAGGTGAGTATAAGCGGTTAATTATTTTACAACAATCAAACACCTCCCCCATATAAACAAAAATATTCTTGGACAAACCCTTTAATCTCAAGAGTATAGAAACTCTTCAACCTGTAACACTTGAAATCTGGGACTGTGGCACTGAATCCTGGAGGACTCCTCACATTTGAGGCTAAGTAATTCCCACATATTTCTGATCAGTTTGTAAGGACTTTATAACAATGTATGCATTTATTTTTTGTATCCAATTAATCCAATTATTATGGACTACACTAGCCAAGCGTTTTTATGTAAAATCTGCTTTGTATTAAAATGCAAGAATTTTGTGTAGTTCAATTACGGTAACAATCGATCAAGAAGAAAACAAAATCTGTCACAAATCCTCCACCCCCTCCTAGCTATTCTCTGCATGCTCCGGGGGCTCATGTGGTCATATTGTGTACATATAGACAGATGGGAACTGTACCTACAGGATTAAGAAGCCGAAGGACCTGGCAGTTACATGACAATAAGTCCTGCCATCTGCACTTTATTCATGGACTGTGGAGTGAAAGGACAGAAAACCAAAGCAACAGAGAATTGTCGTCTTCATCTGTCACTAAGGGTTTGTAGAAAAAGAAAAGAATAAAGCAAATGAAGATGAATAAGCAAGCGGCACAAGTGGCAGCGATCTCCAGGTTCTTGTAAGGAACCAGGCTGTTAGATAGTTTTGTACTGGAAGCATGCTACTATGTTATTCCTTAAAGACATACACCATCTTGTTGCCTCCATTTTTTATTATGCCCTGTTATTGCCCCATATTCCATACATCTTGGGGACTTAAAAGGAGTCTGCAAACAGTTTCCACAATATTAAGCTGTAGACAGTGTAAGGTGTAGGCCCTGGTGATCTGTGTAATGATTCTTTTGTGTGTATTGTTAGTAGCAGCGGGACTGTGAAATGTGGATCCAAGAATTTAAGCTGGATTCAAGAACTTAGAGCCCTCCGATTCACAGGTGTGTGAGATCTCACAACACAGCTCCTACTCTCTGCTCTGAGGCACTGCTATAGCAGGCTTCTGGTTAGATACTACAGCAGAGGGGAGGGGCATTTATGCAATTTTTACTCCAACCATGCAAGCTCTCTCATACACATCTTGGTAATCTCAATGGAATTGGCATACCACCTAAAGTGTATTAGGCCTCACGATTCACTTCTGTCAGGTCTTGAAAGAGATAAGAAATCGGAAATTTGGAATTAAACTACCATATCCTTTTTCAGAGATTGTGGATGTGTAGGAGGGAGTTGCTTCTGTCTATTGCTGCCTTGACTCTGCAGATGGGACATACTTTTAATTACATAATTCTAATCTTGTACATCAAATGGTTTGGATTCCTGATTCCAGAGGAAGGATTTACTGTATTCTTCTTCTTATGTCTCCTAAATTATTATTCTCATTCATAAAGAGAACTTTGCAGCCATACAGTACCAGCTGCACTATTCTCTCTATTCCCTCTCTGCACTCATCTAAATTAAAAGGAAACAGACATGGTAAGATCTGGGAAGATGAGTAATTTACTTTAATCAATGTTGCAGAATTAACCCTTACTACCCTCCACCGTCTTAAAACTAACCATTTAATCCCCAAACAAAGCAGTAAAGGTGAAATCAATTCGGACAATTTTTTTTTTTGCAAGTGGTTTCTCCATGCAATTTCTCATACCCATGCTGACTTCAGGTATGAAGAGACACTGTTTTTAAGAGTCAGGTCCTGCTTTGTAGTAGGTGACTGCACCCCTGATGCTGCCCCTATTATGCTGCAGGTGGTGATACCTGTAGCAAGAGGCTCCACTCAACTCATGGGTGGTGCACCAAGTAGGACAGTGGGGCACCTTTACTTACAGGGCCACCGGAGTTCATAGAAAGTGCATTGCCCGAATATAATGCACCGTGCCGTGATTCACTAAGATCGTGCGCCCGAAGTCATGAATGTGTCGCTTCGCCGCTCAGTCCGACAGAGTTCTCCATCTTTTTAGGGCTTTTAAGTGCTTGGGCTTGCAACACAATTTGAAAGTTAAATCCAGTGCTCAGTCCAATCAATCGGACTGTCCAACGGCACCTCCCCTAATTTGTGTTGCATGGAAACCAGCACAACTGCGCCACAAAAAGGGTTGTGTGCGCCACAATCCTAGTGCACCTGTACAAGGCGTTTTAGCTCGAAAATGGTGCACAGTGCAACAAAAGGGAGCCTTAGTAAATGAGCCCAAATATCTCAAAAATCCTCCTGGAGGGTTCTGGGTAGTGTTCTTGCAAGCTATTTTAGATCCTTACATACAATGGGTCCTGGCAGCAATATGGGGGAACAGGTGTTCATCCAATACAGCTACAGAAGTGCATGAGAGGTGGAATTGAATGGAGCACTAACCAAATGGCACTTGGGCCATAAAAACAAAAAGTACAATTATGTTCTAAACAGTTCTAAACTTAATTGGTAAAACTGCAGTTGAAAAAAACTTGGGGGTATTGGTGAGTGGTAAACTTAATTTTTATTGACCACAGCCAGGCGGCTGCTGCTAAAGCAAATAAAATTATGGGATGTATCAAGAGAGGAATAGATTCTCATGATAAAGACATAGTTTTGCCCTTATAGAAATCGCTGGTCAGACCACACATAGAATATTGTGTACAGTTTTGGGCACCAGTGTATAAAAAGAACATAGAACTGGTACGGGTGCAGAGGAGAGCAACCAAGATTATGAAGGGAGTGGGGGGGGCACTGGAATACAATGATATATTACTAAATTTGGGTTTATTCCGTTTAGAAAAATGTACATTTACATCAAAATGTAGAAATGTCTGAACGGGCAGTACAAGGATCTCTCCAATGATCTTTTTATACCTCGGCCTGTGACCAGGACAAGGGGGCATCCTCTACGCCTAGAGGAGAGGCTATTCTACCATCACCATAGACAGGGGCATCCTCTACACCAGGAGGAGAGGTGGTTCTACCATCACGATAGACAGGGGGGCATCCTCTGCACCTAGAGGAATGGCAATTCTACCATCACCTTAGACAAAGGTTCTTTACTGTACGAGCAGTGAGACTGTGGAACTCTCTGCCGCAGGAGGTTGTTATGGCGGACTCTATGTACATGTTCAAGAGAGGCCTGGATGACTTTATGGAGAGTAAAAATATCACAGATTATGGAGTGAAGAGAAGTAACCAGGTAAGTCATAGTTTTTTGTTTTCATTTATGTGAACACATTTCATGTTTCGGCTCTCCTGAGCCTTTTTCAACTGCTGCTATCAGATAGCAGCAGTTGAAAAAGGCTCAGGAGAGCCGAAATGCATTCGATTAATTTATGGATTTATGGACATTTATTTTTGGATAAGATTTGAATAATAAAAGAATAACCTTGCTACCTCAAAGTGCCGGGATCTTCTCTTGTTTGCATAAATTGCTGTGTCAGCACGTTGTGATAAATTAGTGGGATTTTGTTGTAGTGTGGGCACTCGCTCTCTTAAAGGTCCCCCATCACTGCTCTAGTAAGTCTCCTTAATAGAGGATTATGCAGCAATTCCAACTCTTCATATACTTTAATACATGCCTCTACTCGTAAACATTTCATTTTTTTTTTCTCTAGCCTACATGTTTTTAGCAAGATGAAATAAATAGTGTTTTACTTGTTTGTCGTGTGTTTGACTCTGGTTGTGGTTCTAGACTGCCTGCTCCAACTTACAGTAGAACCACCCTTCTTATAGAAGAGAAACTAATTACCATATTTGGTACCAAAATTAACGTGAACAATATGGAAAAGTAAGGGATAAATAAAAAAAATCAAGTAACCCCCTAATCTGTGGAGTGGCACTTATGTATGGATGCAAAGAATGTGAGTTGCTGGAAGTGGTTTTGTGAAAGCAAGTAGCCTATATAATGTGGATACACCATGGAGCATTGTCCTATTACATGAAAGCTACATGCCCACCAAACGTATGCCCGCCCCTCTCCATAGCGATGCATGTTGCATGGTGACATGTCCTATCTTTTTCACGTGTACGGAGCTGTACGGAGCTGTACGGAGCCACATGTATGCTGCACCGTATCGCTCTGTGCGCCCATTGCCATTTATGGGGGATGTATGAACGGCTGCAAGCTTGCCCCCATACGTTCCCCATATATGTTCCATATATGACCATTATTATAGATGTCTTACGCTACCTGAGGTCCTTACTACGAATTATGGGGGAAAATAATATAGAAAACTGGTGGACACGGTATGTAAAGAGCCCTATCACCAGGGGATAAGGTTGAAAAGTGTGTCTGTCAGGTGGGTCTACACACTGGCCCACCGTATTTACTATAGTCATAAAACTGGCAGAGGCTACATCTGAAATCTCGGAGAAGTCGGAGCCTGCACATCAGTCTTAGTAAATTCCCCCCCTTTGTCTCAGGGGCAAGGAACCTGATGCTATAACATGCCACATTATCTTGACTATAGTTGTTGGTTCCTTCCACTGGTCTTTAAACTCCATTAGTCAATTCATGTTATTCACAACCCAAAGGCGTTCTAGAATCTGGATGAACATTTGACAATCTGTTGGTTGCAATGACGGAGGAAGAAAACACTTTGATCCTAGGGTGTGGGTGTAGCGTGATGACAGGCGTCCAAGAAAAGCAAACAAACAGAGACGGTCAGATTTATCATTTTTAATTGTTTTAAACTAGCTACAAAATGTCAATCACGTCACAAACTGACAGGAGACAGAAGGAATTTAATAGTACATGCTGCAATGATTTTGATATCACAGTTTATCTAGAGTTCATTCCTTTAGATTATTGTCTTTAAATTTTAAATCTACTTAACATCTCAGCGATTTGGAGTGCATAGCTCTAGGAAAGCAACGAAACCTTAAAGAGAAAGAAAATCCACGTGGGGGGGAAGTGGCTAACAAGACCCAGCCTTATAAAAATTACATATCTTTGTACCATTTTAGACTGTAGTCATTTCCTCCAAAAGAGGATCCTCATAAACAGTACCCAAACCCTATATTACAACCTTATATGTATATATATAATTTTTTTTTAATGTATTTTATATATCAGCCAGCATTAAAAATCAACATTTTCCTTGCTGGATTTGTGTGCCAAGTCTGTCCATTTGAAATAAAAAAAAAGCATGAAAATGATTAAATAGAACAATATATTGACAGAAAAAGTGGCACTACTGCAAACTTGCTGGTATAACATAGTCCCAACAGTGTCCAAATACTCAGCATGCTTTTATTGAATGTGCTACTGCCGCGGGATAGGTCTTTGTATGTAGGCATCTAAAATGTCTATTTATTTCCATGCATAAATGCATAACTCACATCACTTGTTAGTGCAATGCTTATTATAGTAATATAGTTTCACGTTCTAATCATGAAATTATAACAGATGGAAGCAAACATTGAACCCAGGACAGTCCCACAGCTTAAGTATCATGACACCAAAAAAGGATATAGGCAGTAGCTCTGTGGAATGTCACAGATTTACGAGAACAATACTGTATAGAGTAAGGATAACAGCACGTTAAACATTCCTACACTGTTGTCATTCAGCAAACATCATAAAAAAAAAAAAATGAAAAAAAAAATTAATTAAATAAAACATTATAGTGAGCCCGCGTAGATCACTATATACAACCTTTGGAAAGGAATATACTTAGAAAACAAAAACAAAAACATAATAACAAGTATATTTTTGGAAAGCTGACATACTACACAGGACGACATTTACATAGGGTAGGAGGGAGGGTGATATGTGCATGTGTGCAAACCTAGTATGTAAATACCATGATAAAAGCATGAAAGTACTGTCGAGCGGGACAGTATGGAGCATAAAATAAAGCTTTGTGTCTTCTAGCCACTGCCCAGCATCTTTGTGGCACGTTGGTTGGCCTCGTCGATCCTGGCTTTGTTGGAGTCGGCCTGAAGGAAACAAAAGGAGAAAAGGGGGTGTAAGTATCTTGTTAACAAAAAAATGGCTTATTAAATCATATTGGCTGTCCATAGGAACCTATATAGAGCCACGGGGGGCTTATTCTTCAAACAAGACTGGGGGCTGCTAAGTCTTGGACGGCGCAGTGTTGCGGCAACAGTGGACACCAAGTGATGCATTAGCCTTACGCTAGTAACAGCTTGTAGTTGTAATTGGTATGGAATTGGAGGGATTTACCAAGACGACCGATGTATTAACGCACTTGCGGCACAATTCTGGTGATTTTGTGCCAAAAAACAGTGTGAAAAGCCTTACACCACATTTATCAAGGCCTTTGAGACCTGTTTTTAGCCATTTCCCGACTTGTCCGACTGAGGGGGCGTGGTCTTCGGGAAAAGGAGGCGTGGCCTATTTTAATGTTCTGTGCGCCAAAAATTGTGTTGCAGAGTTTAGACCACTTTAAAGTAGGTCTAAACTGGAAACCGACAGTCTTATCCCGCACCAGATTCATTAACACAGTGATAAATCCGGCGTAGTAAAATGACGGAACCTGGGACACATTGATAAATCTCCCCCCAGAGTTCTAGACAAATTTAGGTCTATTATGAGCATGACATCACGTCCGTTCCATGAATTAGTAACTGAAAGAAAGGTGTTTTTTCCAGTCGGTTTCGGCAGTTTAGAATAAAAACAAATAAGTTTAGAAAATCGTGAAGTGACATGGTGTCCTCCCTCACTTCACGGTGACCTCATTTTAGTGGGTCCCTACAACCCATTAAAACAAGGTCACCGTGAAGAAATGAGCGGGCTTGGGCAACTTGACCAAAATGTAACTAAGAACCTAGAGCTTGTTTTGTTACTGTAGCCTAGCAACAATAGATCAATGTGTGACATGTGGATGTGCGGTCCAGACCTTCCTTTCTCCAAATGTTGCCATATACCTACGTATACAGAGCATAAGCGGCTCCATAGAAAACATTAAATTAGAATGGCACTGGTTAATACCACCATACCTACATGATATGTAGGATAATTCTCTAACCTTGATGAGTAACATTGTACAATCTTTGGAAAAGAGATGGTGGAAATATCAACTATAATCAAATAATTGTATCTTTTCCTGAAATAATAATGAATTAAAAAAAAAAAAAACTAATTATATATAAATTATCCAATTTCTTGTCCATAGGAACATAATAGCATAGATAGAGCATAAGTGACAATTGGAACCACCCAACGATCAACTGTATACAGTATTGTCGCTTGAATTGTAGACTATGGTCAGAGTCATAAGCAGACAGATCCAGGTCTCGTATACCAAATTAAGAGCTACACCTGACATGCGGCTCATACACTATCTACAGAGCTGTCTGTTTCCTGCTTCGTCCCTAGCATAAGGGGTTTACATACAGTACACCACTGGAGGTGTCAAACCACGATTGATCAATGCATAGGTCATTAGTAGTTAAAAGGCCCAGAAACTCCTATAAAGTAAGTCACCTTCTGGTGGTGGTCAATGCCACCACAACCTTTGACATAGAAACTAATCACTTCATACCAACTCTACCCTTCATGATCGAACTACCCATCAATATAAGTGATGTGGCCATCTAAGGTTCTTGGTAGATCCTGCTGATTTTTAATGGATCAAATGACAATCTTTGAAGCTGAGAAAATAGTCACTGAAAATTGGGTGGTGTATAGTGATGAGTGAACCCGATGTTCAGGTTCGGTGTTCTGCTGCCTGACTCGGGCATATTGCTGGATGGAGACCTGTGTCCCTCTGGCCATTCATAGCCATGGCTAGTTGCCAGGAGCATCCATTTGCCATATTGGCTGTTCGGCCACCAATCCGTCAATATATCGGAATCAGGCGGCCAAATGAAAACTTGCATGCCGGATGGACTCTTCTCCAGTGGAGTTCCAGCTGAGAGATCGTGAGAACTTCTGATAGTGTTTTGAGGTCAATGAAGAATATTTGGCTACATTTACACCAGCATTAGGTGTAGTGTTGGACTCAAGTTTCTTGTGAAGTTTCTATTCCCTCCTAGGGAATAGATCATTACAAGTTTCCTAATTGGTCTGTATATGGATCTTGTATGTTACATTTCTGTGGTCCATTACTATGTTAGAGCTTGGGCCTACTGAATGATACTCTGGTGGGCCACTAAAATTATGGCTAGGAGCCTCCATCGCAGATTATCTTTGAAATCACAGACAAAAAAAGTTTGTCTGATGCTATAACAGAGCATAATTACAGAAGATAAGTTAAGGAGATCTCAACAGAGCATGTAACACATGATATAAATGAGAGTGGCTAACCAATACATGTTGATTTTGCTGAAAAAAAGGGAAAAAAATCCAGCGTGGTGTCCTTCGTCCTCGTGCAAATAATATTGGTGTTACAGCATATTACACATCAGGTAAAAACACTTTTCGACGCGTTTCAGCTAGGAGCCTTAGTTTTGCTGCAAGAAGGTTCCGCAAAATGTTGTCTAGTGGCACAACATTTTTAAAGCTTAAAGGGGTTGGCCACTTGCAGTAAATAATTGATATAATTTGTGTAATGAAAAGTTATACAATTTTTTTGATATACTTTCTGTCTACATCTCTGCTTGCTGTACTTCTATAGAAAGCTTCTCTGTATACTTCCAGTGGTCATATGAAGTAAGTGGAAGTAAACACAGAAGTTTTATATAGCAGAACAGCAGGCAAAAATCTAGAAAACAGCGCAGAATTGATACAGAAAGTATATTGTATAACTTTTACTTACACAAACAATATCAATTATTTACTGAAACTGGACAACCACTTTCCCTGTCACTTGAGATTATTTTTAATATTTTTTTGTGGGGGGGATGTGATGAACATTTTTGTAAATATATATATATGTGTGTGTTATTTTTTGTTAATGATATTAACAAATTCTACTGAGTCTATAAAAAATGTTTCTTAAGCTAGTCCCCCCCCCCCCCATAGAGATGCATATTCCAACCTGTAAAGTGTGTCTGTAGAGGCTGCATGAGCTACATCTAATCTCCCTATGTTTGGTTAAACAGCTCTGAGATGGGAGGATTGACCCCTTCCTTTTTTAACTTGATCTTTTAAAATAATGCTCATACGGTAGCATACAGTAGCCAGGGAGAGAGCAGAAAGGGTTAACACTCATGGCTGTGTAACAAACAGGAGAGGAGAGAGAGATATCTGTCTTCAATCTGGTAGACGGATTTTCCATAGCAATGTAGAAGTAACATTCTTACTAAGGGCCACTTAGTACAGTTTTTCCAAACTTAGCAAAATTTCTTAATGAAGTATATTAGAAAAATGTTCACAACACACACGTCCCCCACACACCATATCAAAAATCACCTTTTCAATTTAGTTCCAATGTTGACTCCAAAAACTGCATGAAAAACTGCTGTGGTGTTTTAAATAACATTTGTAATAATTAAAAAAATATTGTATATATCTTTTTCTTTGAAAAAAACCCCCCAAAACAAAACAAAAAAAAGGTTCTGGTGTCATTTCACTGCTTCAGCTGATTTCACACTTCAAATAGAAGTCAAATCTCTCACAAAAGACAGAATAACATTCAGTGCACTTCTGAGATGCCATATGGGCCGGAGGTGAGTGAAGTGTAGAAGGAGCCGGCATGGGAGGGTGGGGGCTCTCTAGATAAACCTAGTCATCAAACCGTATTGTGTTTAGATAGTGGCTGTTATCTACTTACGGGTTTTTTGTTTTTTTTGGGGGGGGGGGGGTTTAACATGACCATGTGCCCTGTAACAACTATTGCAAGAATTTTACAAACACATTTTTGGAATCTGCACTTTCCATTTGAAGCAATAGCGGTCTAGTGGTGGTTGTCTGGCATTTAGTGCTAATCACATGACCCCGCTAGTTGGCGGGCTGCACCTTATTTTGGGTTCTCTCATCTCTTTGAGCCCTTTAGATGATTAATCTTTCCTGTGGGAACGGAACAGTTGCTGCTAACTGTCTACAGGCGGTCCCCTTCTTAAGGACACCCGACTTACAGATGACCCCTAGTTAAAGAAGGACCCCTCTGCCCCCTGTGACCTCTGGTGAAGCTCTCTGGATGCTTTTATTTAGTCCCAGGCTGCAATGATCAGCTGTAAGGTGTCTGTAATGATCAGCTGTAAGGTGTCTGTAATGATCGGCTGTAAGGTGTCTGTAATGATCGGCTGTAAGGTGTCTGTAATGATCGGCTGTAAGGTGTCTGTAATGAAGTTTTATTGATAATCCTTGGTCCAACTACAGCAAAAAAATTGGAAACTCCAATTGTCACTGGGGCAAATTGTCTGGATCTACAATTATAAAATATAGAGTTTCAACTTACATACAAATTTGACATAAGAACAAACCTATGGACCCTATCTTGTATGTAACCCGGGAACTGCCTGTACTAATATCTGGGGCATATGCTATGGCAGCTACCCCTCTAGTGACTTATATTATAACTCATTGCTATAGGTAAAATCTGTGATTGTCTTATTTTTTGGGAACTCTTTAAAAGACCCAGAGAATATCCAAAGTCCACACCCCCTTGATGAGTGATCTATGCCAAACCACCAATAACCCCAGTCGAGCTTATTCCCTTCCAAGAACCCTCTACTGACCTTCTCCATGATCCTGTCGATCTGGCGATTTTGTGTGTCAATCTCATTGCCCATATCAAGAGCCATGTGACGGAGGTTTCCAATAATGCCACTGACTTGCTCGAGGTTCTCGTCCATTTCATTTTCACGGGCGTCATTTGTTACTCTGTAAAGAATACAGCAAAATGCTTAATACCATAACATTTTAACATATTATTGAGTTTACCATCTTTTTCCATTATTCCTGGAGACTGCTGTAACAAAACACATTAAAAAAAACTTTGTTCCTTTAAATATCTGTCCATTTTGCAATGTAGTCAACACCATGGTAGATGGTTCCTTAGCAGAGGTTATTATTTTCTTCTCCACTCATAGATTTTTAAGTCAGTCTACTGTATTTGCTTCCCTATAATAAAGAGGCTCTCTGAAATTTAAAACAAAGAAAAATATTCTAAACAAAATAAAAAAATAACTTATACTCAAGTGTTAGTTCCCATCTGCTCCAGTGCGGCCACTCTGGTGGTTCCTAACAGTTTTGTTGATGTCAGAGATTATGTGCCATTCATGCCCATGGGCCGCTACAGTCAGTCTGGCCCCATCGTTAATGCCTAGATGTATGGCACAGGACTACTGAGGCCAGTGAATGGCTGCAGCGGTGACAAGTGCATCACCGCAGGATGAGATCGACACTGGTATAGCATGAGATTTATCAGGTTAGGCCTCAGGCACACAACCTCTTTTCTGTTCTGTATATACGGCTGTAAATACGGAATGTATTGCAAATGTATGTCACCTTATTGCACCGTATCTGTACCGTAACTGTATAAAATACGGTGGGCTGGCAAATGATGGCTGGCTGACTATTGGCTGGCTGACAGAATGCACCACCCACTGGTTCTGGATACTGCATATATATATACGGCAGCATACAGTGCACAGCCGTATGCAGCACGTATTTAATTTGTATTTTATATGTTCCCATTGACTTCTATGGGCTGAATGGAAAGGATATATGGTGGGAAATAGGACATGCTCTATATTTTTATACGTCTCGCTTACGGTATGGTACGGTGAACAATACGGCCATGTACATTGATGACTGTATTGCCCATTGGAATGCATGGGGCCGTATTCGGCTGTATATACGGCCATGTGCATGGGGCCTCAGTTGAAGTTAGATTCCCTTGGCATAGTGGCAGGCATACATCAACTGTAGTGAAGGAAGCATGCTATCATTTTTAGTGGGATGTAAGTATGCAGCACAGGGGATTAATGAATTGGCACATGGCCGAAAATGGTATAACCGAACTCCCCATAAATGAACATGAAATACAACTCCCTACTGTATTTCCCAAGTGGCGGCAAAATTATGCGAACAAAAAAAAAGGATGCGAGTGTCGGAAAAACATCAATATTGTGACGCTGACACTTCATAAATAAGGCACAACAGGAGCAGCAAGGGAAAAAAAATCTGCCAGTTTTCCATTTGAAAGTAAATAATAAATGCCCTCCACGGTATTTTTCTTAAGATCAGGGACAACCACATCAAGTGCAGGGTCGACACAGTCGATGGACAACCCGGGTAATGTTTCTCACAAAAAAAATTCTCCAAACCTTACACAAACCCTTCTAATGGAAATGCAGTATTACATAAAGTTGATTTTATGGGGATGTGAGGGAAGGAAACAATTTGAAGCTAAAAGAAAAAAGGGGGTCATTTAATACAGCTTGATGAGAACCTGCTACTAGCAGTATTTGTGAAAATGTGGTGACAGGTTCCCTTTAAGGGCCCAGATTGGTGTGCCATGATCTAGAACAGTGGTGGTGAACCTATGGCCTGGATGTCAGAGATAGCACTCAGAGCGCTCTGAATGCGGGCTGTCACCCTAGCACAGAGCTTAGCAGACAGGATTCAAGGAAGGGAATTTAATATGGCTTACGGACCCAATTTTTACGTACACAATGACAATCTTGAACTTTCACCTCACTTGTTATAGTCATGCGCCAAAAATAATAATAATTTTTATTTTTTTGGGTGCTGATTCACAACTGATGTGCACCAAATATATTACGACTGTGATCCGCATTAATATATTACAACATAGAAGCTGACAGCTAGTCGGAAACATCACAGTGAAATAAATTCCCTCCAAAGTGTCCTCCAGCAGTCCCAGACTCCCTAAAAGGTGCCACACTAAGCTTCATATTACATCCTGTCTGGACAGGGTCGGATTATCATTGTAGGTTCACAATGAAGCACCTCTTAGCAAGTCTTCCAAACACAAACTTACCTACGGACAAAGCCACCACTAATGGCCATCTGTTCACGTTCATCCACGACGCGTGCGGGCTGACTTGCGACAACTCCATCTTGGTTATTGCCCCAGGCATTTTTATAAGCATTACTTGATTTAAGCCTACAGAAACAACAATGTCAGTGACCTATAAAAGCATGGCGATCAGGAAACAAATTTTTAAAAAATCACACTTTTCGTGGCACAACTCAGGCAGATGAGCAATTGACAGGGGCATCACCTTATACCGATATATCATGAATCCAATTATCTAGTGCTGACATTGATCAGCATGAAATCCTGAATTTTAATTATTGTATTCAGACTGGATAACACAATTATTTTTCATATTTTCATCTGGTAAAGAGGAAAACATTGAATCTTATAGTTGAACACAAAACACACAAATTAGGACGTATCGGTGGACGTACAATACACTGAACAAAACTTCCAAGTATAGTGTGTACATCACATCACATGGACATCCCTCTAATTGACATAGATGAGTGGTAATAATACTATGCAATGGTTAGGTTGCATAGTGTCTACATTTTTTATTTTGGGCGCTCGTAAAAACAACTACATCGGGAAAACTTCTTTTTTTGAGATAATATATCGGTACTTGTAAACAGTTACCATACATCGAGAGTTGATGTACAAACCTTTGTCAACAAAGACAACAGAATAATAAAATAAAGGAAAAATAGCTAAAGTGAAATGAATGCAGCAGCGAACAAAACAAGCATTATAGCGTTAATGCCCAATACACCTTGTTCATGCACAAGCTGGTGGCATGAATAGGAGGTGAAACACTATTCACTAAGCACAACTGCTCCAGTGGTTCACTATTGCTTTAATGTACCATTAGTAACAGCTGTCAGATGGACAAAACCAGTCAAAAGTGGAGAATTCTCTCAAAAAAAAAAAAAAACAAAAAAACAAAAAAGATTTTGAAAAACACTAAAAGGTTTTCCTCCTTTAGATTAACTCTAACTCTATCAATTTGAATATTCCTGTAGCTTTAATACATTGCTTTCTATTTCATTTTTCTATTATTAAAAATTCTTTTGTCATAGGACACATAAGAAGTATAAAAATGAGTGTTACCTATATCAACCAATGGGCATCCTTCTCATTTCGAGAGATTCTGATTCTTTAAATAATCGATTTGTTCTTATGGGCAAATCTTTATAACCTAACCACCAGAAGACCAAACTAATCTACAGCTATAGGCCCAACTAGGGCACCATCACAGTAGCTTGGACCTCATTGCATTGAAACCACAAGGCTGCAACCTCTTAAAGTGGTCTCCCTTCAACGGCAACTAACTCAGGTAAGTTGAGCCACGACTATGTGCACTGGTTCTTTCAGAAGAAGACGGGGTGCACATGTACCCCTGAGACATTATACAGTCAGAAATTTTCTTCTTAAATTTTTAAATGTCAGTATTTTTCCAAATCTGGAGGAAGTACTGGAGGAGTAGAAATAGCAGCAGGCACCTCAGAGGGCATAGATGCAGTGGTTGAGGTGCAGTGGTTAAGATAACTCGGTCCAGGGAATTTACGGCACCCAGTCTTCGTGTAGATGCAAAGTGGTCAATTCTTTAGGATCTGTTTAACATGATCCACTTATCCTCTAGACTTCCAAGGGGGCACAAAAGAAAAGTCCCCATTTTACATTTACCAAGCTTAAGAGGGACCACCAGAACAGGGAAGTAAATTGGACTTCATGATCAGAATCAATGTAAAAAAGATTTATTAAAAATATCTGAAAAGCTGAAAATTGAGGAAGCAATCCCTGAAAGTCCTGAGGGACAGAATGTTTTGATACTATCGGACCAGGATCCAACAGCTGGAACGGCATCAAAATCCCCATTACATGATTTGTTCTGTGTTAGAATTGAATCATGATTCATATGCAAATTTCACACTTCACGTTTTTTAGTTTCTGTAGATTACTGGATGGACCTAGTAAGATGTACTCTACTAATATGGCAGACATTGGTATCTTCAAGAACAGTGGAGATGTGGTTAATGGTGATCAAGGTCGGGTTTTAAGCAGAAACAGAGCCAAGAAAGGCCTGTTTACAAAAGTAACTAATACTACAGGATATATAAATAGTCAGCTTTGGAAAGAGGTCTTCATCAACAGTTTGCAAAGTTTTGCAGTTTTAGAGGATGGCACCAGGCGTAATGACTTATCTCTACTGTAGAAGCACAAATTGTTGCTGTGTCTGTGCTGGAATTCCTCCTTAAATTTAGATGCTCCTGTGAGAATCCAATGGAATGCAAACTGAGGTTCTAGAGCTGTAGACAGATGTGGCATCTTCTTGGCCAACAAGACTCCATAAAATGTCAGTACAGGAGGCCAGTCATGTCATCCAGGCTAGCTTGAAGGTCGGTAGCTTGTCTTTCAGTCATCCTGTTAAACCTTCCCAAACTGCTGCTATCAAGACCTTGATCTTCTTGGCCAACTCAAACACAATGAGAACTCATGGGAAAGAAAATCCAGCGTGGCTTCCTTCATCCTCGTCCAGAACACAGAGTATGAACTTACTCTGTGTTCTTACCGGATGTGTAGTTTGCACAGGGACGAAGGATGCATGGATTTTCTTTCCTTTGAATACATTTGCTTCAGCCTTGAGCATTCCCAGTGCGTTTTGCCGGTCCAGACATGCGAGGTGAGTTGAGACGACACGTGTATTGGTTTTAGTTTAAATACAAAGAGAACGCATTCTCCTGCACCAGTGGATGGTTAAAACGCTCCACATGTCCACACGACTGAAGAAGGTGCACAGAAATTCTGCTAATATAAGAAGTTTTTATGGGTTATGAACCCGCAACAGGATCATTGCAGAAAGATGTCACCGGGAGACTAGGACTGGTTCTACTGGCAAGTGGACTTGCCTGTGGAGCCACTACATCATTGTACAGATTTGATTTGGAGCTAGGGCCTTGTCTATATGATATTCATACTCCTCAAACCATCCTATTAGGTTCAGAAATTCACTGAAGGGAAAGCATCCAGGTCATTACCTCAAGTTTTTATGATGCGGCATGGCACACATCTGAAATTTTCCGCAATCATTTCAAACTTTTCTTTACTGGAAATCCTCATTACATGATTTGTTATCAAGGAAGAAGCAATGTATTTAGTAAAAGCCGCAGGAGGCGAATACAACCAAAAATGTTAAAGTTATCTGAAGGTGGAAAACCTTTTTAATCCAGTGACTTTATTACGGTCTAATAAAACCATTTTTGACTGGGTTGCCATTGCTAGAACCATTAAAATCTAGGCATGCCTGCAGTGGCAGATGTTAAATTGTGCAGCATTATTTGGGATTCTGTTTCTACATTATCTGACTGTGACAAATTTTTCTTTACTACATGAGTAAAAGGATGCTGTAACCTACAACATGGGCAGAATGCAAATCTATTTCATATTGGAGCTGTATAATTTTTTGTAATATCCTGGTGGGATATTTTACAAAAACATATATAGGGACAAAAAAAATCTAAATAATCTAATAATACCTTATATTTAAATAAAGGGAGTACAAAGTATTCTCACATAGAGATGTTTTTTTTATCTCCAATAGAGATGACCTTAAGTGTAAGTTTGGGTTTGGCGTTCGGGCACATTCCTCACCTGGGAGCCAATGCAATAAATTAACGCCCCCAAACTACGAGCCGTGGCTATGGTTGGCCAGAGTGTCCCCATAGCCATTCATAGCAATGGCTAGCTTTAATGAGCATTAATTTGCCACAATGGCTGCATGTCTGGTCTTGGTTGGGAGGAACACGCCTAAATGCTGAACCCATACTTCCACTCATCTCTAGTCTCCAATTAACGTACATATCCAATATTATTTAGAAATTGTATTTATTCTGCTCATTCTTCAAAGAATAGCAATAACATAAGCTCATTATGAGATAGATTTACATAGTCAGATTAGGAGGTGTCAGGTCCTTTAGCATACAGTTAAAGAGTTGGCTAAACTGTCAATACAGACCTTTGATTGTAACCAAAACCCTGTAAAAGTCCTGCATCAATAATAATCACTCCCCACTATGCTGCACATGACTTACGCATTGTAAAATCTGTTACATGCTGAATCCGTTTTTTTTCTATCATAGTCCAGTCTAAAATAGGCTACATTATAATGCACATAATTGCATGGTTTGTATTAGTAATGACCAAATTCAGGGAATTTTAACCAAAATTCTATAATGGGTTGCTTCTCATTTACAAACATTCATGGCAATGTTACTCGGTCACTATTACCAAATTCATACTGATAACCTACAAATTCTAGACAAAATATCATTTCTGAAATATTTTTTAAATGTAGACAATATATTTTAATCTCTAAATTCTAGACAAAATATTTTTTTCCAAATTCTAGGCGATCTAATATTATGTCTAGATTCTAAACAAAATATTAAGCACCAATCTTCAATAAATATACATGTGCATTACAACATAGTCTATTCAGCATCTGGGAGAAGGAAAGAATGAATGTTTAATGCATTATCACTAGTGGATAAGAGCTGATGCACTGCACCGCCTATCCAGAATATTGAGAGAAAGGACCCGCAAGCTACTAGGAATTATCTACATGCACTGGGAAAACATTTCAACATTTCCGTCTGAACCGTCAAAAACTTTTTTTTAATTTTTATTGTGTCAGTTTTTATATTTACTTTTTTTACGTGTTACTTTTTGGACATTTTTGTTTGCAATGACTTACGGTCAAATTCCTATACGGAGTAGAGAATTTTTTATCTTTCAATTTTTTAGACGGAAGTGTTGAAGTACGTATTTCTAAGGAGAGAATGCAGTGCAATCTTCACTGCAGAATGCCTGATTTTAATATGTCTACTTCCCACTGTCTATTCTATGAGATGGATACTGATCTCTCTGCATGCCACATGCTTTTCCTGCCCATGTGTCTAGCAGCGATGATCTTTGCAAGGCTCAATGATCCGCCTTTGGGTGCTCAAAGACTTAGGCAGGCAGAACCTACTTGTTACATGGACAGACACATAGACCACAGAATTTTCCTAGGTCCGTCAAATTCTTTTCTGCTTCTTTCATGTCCTTATTGATTTGCTCCATCCCTTCCTCGATGCGTTCCAGTTGTTCTGATTAAATACAAGCATTATATCCCCACAGAATGAAGCAGATGGAAAAGGACAAAGAAGAAAGACAAAACTTCAGACATTCACTGTGACAAAAACTGGACACCACAGAGCATAGTCGGTACCCAGTACCTACTTGTTACAAGGACATATGAAAAGGCCACAGCATTTCCCTAAATCTTTTAAATTTTTCTCGGCCTCCTTCATGTCTTGGTTGATATGGTTCATGCCTTCTTCAACACGATCAAGTTGTTCTGGTCAGGACAAAGGGATGACAGTGTGGAATGAAATTTTATTTGTCTTAAACAGAACATGATAAAGGACTATGAAAACGGATCTGTATAGGAGTTTCAATGCATCACAGAGACGGATGCATTGAGTGGATGTTGATCATTGGGGCTTTTAATGATTTTTTTTTGAATTTTTTTTTTTTGGGGGGGGGATCAAAATGGAATAAAGGAACAATAAAATGAACATGAGATCAGATTTTAGTCTAGTGGACAGTTATGTAATGGTATGGGACACCTGATTTACGGTTTGCGAAGGCTCAAGACATTTTCTATTGACAAAGACTTTGTGCAACATCCAGGTCAGCAAATAATTGTTACATTATCACAAATCATTGCTATTACACAAGCCAATGAACAAAGAGCTTCTAAAGAAAAGAAAGGCGTTAGCGTAGTCAGGCAACAATTACAGACTGTAATTCATTATGGCGAAACGCTTTAGCAAAATGGAAACTGAAGTTCATTATGTACATAGATCTACATTTTGGGAAGCACAAATACGTGATAAGCTACACGGATGTCTACAATGAGAATAGCCTAGAAGCAAGGTAATACACTTAGACATTCAATGGAGATATATATTAAGCCCTGACTGTGTAAGTGTCTTAATTCCAAGGGTATTATTATTTGGGTTCCTGAAACTAACGAGGGAAACGATGACCGGATGTTGACACTTATATCCGCAACAAAGTGGTAACTATATGATTGTTACGGGTCTTACTATGGATCCCAGTTGTCCATGAAATAAGGGCTTCCTTTCTGAAAGGATTGGTGGTCGCACTTGGGCTCCTGTACACGTTTAGCCACCCCTCCATTTAATTTGGGAGCACGAATCCTGTTCTCCTGATCGGCAAACTTTTAATCTATTCCATGTTCATTTTGGAACAATATTTATAATTTTCTCTATGGGCTAAAGAAGGCCAAGAAAAAAAAAAAATCTATATTCTAAAATGAAGCAGCAGTTTATAAAACCAAAATTCTAATTCTTTGTTATATTATGTTTTTATTTTTACATTGTTGTGACTTTTTATCTTAACATAAATTGACTCCTCATCAAAAAATTTTCCCTTCCTTCTTATCATCCATGTCCTTTGCCCTAATCCCCCTTCTAGGTTCCTGTGTTTTTGTGTTTTTTTTAAACTTATGATTGTTTCTATATATTACCTTCTTTATTATATTTTTCACCACTACTAAATATAGTTTTTTTGTGTACACTTTTGTAGTAATAGCACCTTTAAAGAAGTTCTGGGCTTGTCTTATGTCAAAGTTTTAAAGGAATCTACTATGAAAATCAAACATTATAGACCAGGAACATTCACTCATAGATCCAGGCACCATGACTGTGGTGATATTTCTATATCTGTTATCTTCCTTCTAAAATCAACTTTTAAATTTGTATGAATAACCCAGAAGGGCTTGGGGAGGAACTGCCAGAGCCCCTCCATGCTGAAGCTTCAGAGGCTGGGAGAGCAGAGGGGGAGGTTGAGATACGGTACTGCGGGGCTCTGTTACGCCCCCAGAGCCCTTCTTGCTCATTAGTATGATTTCAAAAGTTGATTTTAGAAGTAAGGAGGCCTTGGATGACCAATCTAAGAAGATTAGCACAGTCACGGTGCCTGGATTTAATGGTAGATTCCCGTATAAGCGAGTGATACATATCCTGTGTTTGTTACTTTGTTATATTCTCAACTTGTGTGTGAAGCTCAACTTTTTCTCAATGTATTTAGGCACGCAACATGGTATGTTTGTTTTAGAAAGCTATTAAAAAGTTTTGACAACATTTATGATCAGGCAATGTAGGCAGCGACACCACATTTTAGCACTAGAGACAGAGGTAAAAAATCACGCCATGACCACCATGTTATTTCTCCAGAAGTTATCATAACCAGCGTGTCTTCCTCTGTCTCTTTTAGCAAGTATCCTGCTGGCATAAATTACATAGCGAACATTAACTTGATATGACCTAGACAGAAACGGAGTATGGTATGTTCCATATGAAATGTAAGAAATGTACCCGATAATGCACAAATATGGACAGATGAGTTCTCAACTTGTGTTGTGGGACCAGAAGCTTTAGTGGAAGAGGGTGGAGAGGACTATGCTCTAGTGATTTCCACTTTAGAGAGATTCTGTAGACTTTTCATAGCCATGTCAGATGACAGATTGTTATAGCTCTATTCATAAACAAAGTTTTTTCAGAATTTCCAAGGAAAACTTGACATAATGTTAACACTGGGGCACAGGTGTGCATATAAGAGACCATTGTAGGGTGTATATTAAAGGTATGAAAAGTGTATAACAAATGTTCTACTCCACTGCTTTTCTAGGGTGGATCAGCGTATATTTTGTGCACACCTATGCCCACAGGTCAATACTTCCTTGTTAGTCAGATACTATATAAGTGAAGCTCCCGAAAGCTGTGTTTTAGGAGAAAAGAAGAAAAGTGCATTTAATAATAATTATATCATGTTTTTTCAAGAATTTCCATGATAAAAGTATATAACAAAAAGCAATATCACTGTAGCTGCCCATTTCAAATAATAAAATACTTTTGGCTAACCCGAATCATCGAACACCTTTTTTGAAATCCAGATTTAAGAAGATTTCACAATAAAATTAGTGGCTGTATCGTAAGAGAAGGGATTCCAAAAGTTGGACTTTGTTGTAATTAGAGATGAGTGGACCTGAACTTCCCCTTCGGGTTCAAATGTGTCCCGTGATATCTGCATATATTGACGGATAAGCTGCCGAACAGCCAATATTAAATCCCTTGCAAATAGCCATGGCTTTCAGTTGGCTTATGTCTAAGTTGTGTGGGGCACACCCAAACCCGCATGGGAAGTTCTCGTCCGCTCATCTCTAGATGTAATCTTCCAAGCTGAGACTACCCATACTCCTAGTTCCTTCATTTGGATTGAAGCTACGGGGTATGCCATTGTGGTCTCAACATTGACCTATCTCAATCCTTTCCGGACACAATTCCACTCTTATAAGAAGATTTTAGAACATGGATTTAGAAAACTTGAGGGAATACACCTTGGCCAAGGAGCTATGGGCCCATAAGTTGTCTTTTCCTTATACAAAGAGACTATTACTATAAATTATTAATATAAAGTATAATATACATTATGATGAGAGAATATTTGGTGAAGCACAAGACCATCTTGTGACTCTCCACACTTTTTCCCAATTGTGACTGATGATGCCCCACTGTACACATGATGGAAGCACTTACTCCCTCCTTCCATAGTAAACTTTTAATGGCTGTAATGGATCCATCTGGAGATCCTTTGAATGTTTGTTATAGGGACCATGGTTATTTGCTGATTGTTTTAAACTTTTGGCAATTAGATAGTAATAAGTGGATAAACAAGTAAATTAGAGAGGGGGAGTCCTTTACTTTCAATCAAATAGTAAGTATAGGTCTCCAAATGTAATTAAGTACAGGCAGTCCTCTAGTTACATACAATTAAGGTTCCATAGGTTTGTACTTTAGTTGGAACTGGTATATTTTATAATAGTGACTCCAGACAGAAATATTTTTGGATAACCATTGGATTTTCAAAATTTTTTGCTGTAATGGGACCCAGAATTATCAATAAAGCTTCATTACAGACACTTTACAGCTGATCATTGCAGCCTGGGACTAAAGTACAGGCGGTCCCCTACTTCCGACTTCCGACATCCGACTTATAGAGACGGACCCCCTCTGGACACGTTGACATCTGGTGAAGCTCCCTGAATGCTTTACTATAGTCCCAGACTGTAATGATCAGCTGTAAGGTGTCTGTAATGAAGCTTTATTGATAATCCTTGGTCCCATTACAGCTAAAATTTTGAAAATCTAATTGTTACTGGGGCAAAAAAAATTTTTGTCTAAAAGCTACAATTATAAAATATACAGTTCTGACTTACATATAAATTCAACTTAAGAACAAACCGATGGACTTTACCCTTAATCCTTTTTCCCTTTTTTCCAGTGGAGGTACAGGAGAGAAGATTGCTCTTTTTGCTCCAAGTCTGTCCACATCTAGTTTGATGGATTTTTTGTTTCTTAAGGAAATATTCCACCAGGATAAAGGATTGTAAACCAAACACAGTTTAGGCTCAACTGCAAAATTTTTTATTTTTTTTCCCTTAAAAATCAGGGCATAAGAAGCTTAAAAAAGAGCAGATCCTGTTAGAGGGGGCACACATTAGTATGTCAGTGTGCTTGGTTTACAATACTTCATCCTGGTGCTAGATTTTCATTAAGAATCAGCTGCACTAGTTGTAGAGGCAAAGGGAAAAACACAGCTGCAAAACCCTGGATGCATAAATGTAAGAAGCATTTACTTCACATAAAAGTATGGAGCTTCATCTCAAACATCTTTCTAAATAACCTCCGTGGCAGCTACATATGTGGCTAATGTTTTATTGCTTTCACCTTTCAGGCTGAGGTTGTTTGGATATTATACAATTAATAATTCATGTTAACGCACTAGAGAGCATTAAATATCAAAAGGTTAAGCCCAAAGCACTGGATTAAACTAATGAGAGTGTCATTTTTAGGTCTTACACTGATTAATTTCTTAATATATCTTGGAAGACTCCAAATAGCCATTTAGATAAAGTGATCTCCATTATGGACTAGAGCTGAGCAATTCTATACGTCGCTTCGTATATCTGATATGAAACAACCATTTTTGTGCAACTAATCAAATCCGATATTTTTGTGATTTGCTTCTTACGAATCTTTAAATATACTTCTGTCATTTATCCCTGAGCTTAATGAGGATACAGGCAGTCCCCTGGTTACGTACAAGATAGGTTCTGTAGGTTAGTTCTTAAGTTGAATTTGTCTGTAAGTCTGTGACAATTGGATTTTAAAAATGTTGGATTGTCATAAGAACTAGGACAGTAATTTAACAATATCCAGAGGTCCGTTTGTAACTAGGGATCGTCTGTAAGTCAGGTGTTCTTAAGTAGGGGACCGTCTGTACATGAGAAACAGTTGTAAATGAAGCAAGATGGGACCTTTTCATGAAAAATCTGTCTTCTAGAGGAAGGACGGGGCAGTTAGAACAACATCGGTTCAGACCGTTTCAATCACGGTTCATGCCTTTTGAAAAATTCTGCGAAGCTTCTTCGAGTTGATTCTTGGATGATTCACTCATTTCTAATGCTGACTTTTTATTCATTTTATTTCATTTTTTTTATTCATTCATATCATGATTGTACAATTACTTTAAATGATAAAAGCCTTTGGATACATAATAAAATAAAATCTCTAAATGTTCAAAATAGATCCAGAAATTATTTAGCAAAGACTTAACAACTGAGATTAAAAAAAAATCAAAATACAAAAACATATTTAGTTACAACAATTGTATAGTTGTAGGATTGTGATTTTTGTACATGTTTTATAAAATGTTGATATGTTGTATATCATTTATATATCCCTATAGCATTGGTGGCGAACCTATGGCACGGGTGCCAGAGGTGGCACTCAGAGCCATCTCTATGGGCACCCTTGCCATCACCCCAGGGCAGTGTTCGTCGGACGGGACTTAAGGCCTCTTGCAGCCCACCACCCTAGAAGGAAGCTACAATGATAATCCAAACTTTTTCTCCTTCTTTCTACTGTATTGGTGTCCTCGGGTGCCTATACAATTCAAACCTGCGAAAGAGCAGGAAGTAATAAGTTACAGCTTAAATTGTTGCATTGGCACTTTGCGAAAAATACATGGGTTTTGATTGTAGTTTGGGCACTCGGTGTCTAAAAGGTTTGCCATCACTGCCCTATAGGATGTACCAGTTATCTCTCCACAGCGGTGATTTTTATTCGCTCCCTACAACAGTGAATTATTTATTAGTAAGGAAATTGCATAATGGGCTTTTACTTGTATCGATCAACCTTCAATTAAACTCAGAGGCTGCAATATTTTACCCGTCTCTGGGTAATCTAAGGGGCTTGTAACAATTATCTGTATGACTTTGTTACACATTACATTACTTATTGATAATGTGCTCTGGGGTTCGGCATCTTGTGAGCAGATGTAAGATTTTTTTTCTAACGTTACTGCTGATTTTATTTACATAAATAATTCAGATTGCTGTTGGATGTTAATGACTAATGGCTGTGCATGCCAGTTCAGGATAATTATTTTTTTGGTTTCAAGGATCTGGAGGAACTAAACTGTAAGAAAGCAGATTTTGTTTGGAATGGTTAATAATAGGGAACATCTTGCTGTATTATATGATATAGTATAAGTAGAGATGGGCAGAGACACACTTTAAGTTCAGTGTTCGGGCGCTCCGCCTAACCCAGACATGTTACGTGATATGCTGCAGAGCAGTCAATCAGGCAGCTTTAGGCCCCTGGCAACTAGGCATGGATGTTATTAGCCAGGAGGACACCCCTGGTCAATCACATTCATGACTGGTTACTAGGGGCGTAAATCTCCCGGATTGGCTGCTCTTCAGCACATCACTCATATCTGGATTTGTATGTAAGTCGGAACTGTATACTTTATAATTGTAGCTCCAGACAAAATTTTATTGACTATTTTATGACTATTGGATTTTAAAAATGTTGTGTTGTCAGGAGAACCAGGATTAGCAATGAATCTTAATTGCAGACACCTTTGATAACTGTTATAGATGTTTATTGTAGCCTGGGATTAAAGTACAGTGAATTACCAACATCCAGAGGTCCGTTTGTAACTAGGGGTCGTCTGTAAGTCGAGTGTTCTTAAGTAGGGGACCGTCTGTATTAATGTGTTTGTCTTTAGACCAGTGCAGAGAAGAGGACAATCCTCTACATTAATCCCTGTGTCTGCTGCTGGATGATTAATCTGAAGCAGTCATACTTTGCACCTCCTATAAGTTGGTCTACCCAACAATCAGGGCTGACGTTCCGGGGCGGTAATTTGTCCAGGGCCCCCAGTCCTAAAGGGGCCCCCTTATATGGACTTTTGTAGGCAGAGGATGTATTGCTCTTGTAATACCTCTTGGTTAAATGCCTGGGTAAAGATGCTTATTATCTATCTCCTGTTTATATATCTATCATCTATCTGTCTAGTTATCTATCTCCTACAATTTGTCTATTTCCTGTCTATACATCTGTCTAACCATAAATCCATCTAGCTTTTTGTCTATTTATCCATATATCTTCTTTATATTTATCTCCTATCTATTATCTATCCATCTATAAATTGATCTTCTATCTCTCTTCTACTCTATCTCTCTATCATATATATATATATATATATATATATACACTGTATATATTTATATATCTATCTTCTTTCATCTATCTATATATAATTGACTTTATATTTATACATCTATAAATCTGTCATCTTCCATTTTTATCTTTTATTATCAATCCACCTATCATCTGTCTATCTCCATATTACAGACTGCCTGCAGCTCATTTGCATATGACTTTCCAACAGTGAATGGGTAAGATTTAACATAAAAAAGGGAATTTTAGAAAGGATATTTCAAACCCTACCTGAGGGTGCAAGCAGATTAGAGGTGAAGAACTGGTGACAGGTTCCCTTTAAGGTTACCTATGGCAAAGTGTAGGTGAATCTATATAAGAAGGGGTGGAATGTTGTGTCCTAGTTGATAACATTGCCTTTGCTTTTGGATGGAATCTTTTGTGCAGAGCTTTTCTCTCCAAATATATTGAATAGTTTGCAGACATGGGTCGAGGGAATCGATCAAGGATCATTATAAATTCAAAATTCAAACAGCAAACCCTTCTATCCGTGTTAGCAAAATATATCATCATAAAGAGATGTCCATATAATTTTTTGGTAGGGGAGCAATATCAGAGAACAACATTTACAACAATCCCATAAATATACGGGGACCACAGCTTCTACTCTGTATTATGTGACCTGGTCCTCTCCTTTAAGACCAACTCACTAGAAGATCATTTCCCAAATTTGCCTCAAAACAGGTCTCATTGTGAACCTATTGTGTAATTTTTACATGCAGAAGGGATCCAATAATTCAACAGGCCCATTCAGCAAATTAGAGATTTTTGCTGGTTTATAACTTGCGCCCTAGGAAAAAAACAATAGTGTATTTCATTTTTATAAGACCAACCTTTAGACACTGGTCACCTCTGACTACCCCCAATAATAAAGGTTTATTGTTTATATATATATAGGTGTATACTGAATTCACAAAATGTTCTAAAAAATTGAAATATCGCTATTTTTGTTTTTACTCTTGGGGGCAGCACCTTAGTCCCATAGGTTAGTTTATGGTGTTCCCTAATCTCCGTAACTGCAATGTCTAGGACAAGCTTACGGAGACTTTGTACGTTTCATATGTATTGTAATTGTTTACATGTACATGTTTTCTTTCCGAAAAAGGAAGGAATCTCCAAACCCCATATGGCTGTTGCCAGGGTGTCCCAAGAGATATTGATACATAAATAAACAAAGCTAACAAGGACCTTAGAGCCAGCAGAAGGGGAGAATAATGGGGGTCCGTCATCAGTTTTGTCTTTGCAGCGATGGGTGACATGGGAATCTATAAATATACTTGAGTAAACATGTACTGTATGAATATATACCTTGGTGGATTGTTTAGCAGTATCATGAGAAAGTGAATGGTTAATCCTGATGCTTGCTTCTCCCACAGGTGTCCCAGTATGGTCCCTAATACTAAAGTGTCCTAATCTCTGCGCAATAAAGTTTATTGCGCCATAGTGGTCTCCGAATTTCACCTTCTAGCTGTCAATCACAGCAGAAGGGAGGGATTGTGGAGCACTTTATTGTTAGTAGAGAAGAGCGGACCCGACATTCGCGTTTGGCTTCGGGGTTTGGTCTCGCAACCCGGACATATTGCTGGATTGGCCGCCGAACAGCCAATCCGGCAGATTGATGCACCTAGCAACCAGTCGTGGCTATAATTGGCCAGGATTATCCCCCAAAGCCTAGTTGCTAGGGGTGTCAATTTGCCGGATTGTCTGTTCGTCCACCAATCTAGCAATATGTCTGAATGAACCCAAACTATAAACCAGAATGCGACAGTTGGGTCCGCTCCTCTCTACTCTCCGCCTTTAGGGAAAGGTCCTGCTCCTACGGTATGTTTCACCCACTTGGCATGTGTCCTTCTTACACTGTGCAAATTTGCCATATACTCCCTTAAATTTACGTAGTATTCCTCATATCCACAGCCCTGTTCTCCATCTCTTGATCTACTGTCTTTTATTGTTGCTCAATTTCTCTAAACTTTTTTAAGCAAAAAAACCCTCAGCTTTTAAATGATATTATTTAATTGAAAAAGTTTTCTTTGTAGCTTAAAAAAACGGAGCCTTTACATTATATAAGTTAATTGAACCCAGCACTATTCAACCCGGCACGTTGTAAAAAAGGAACATATTGTAGAGTACAAATCTGTCTTTTATTTCTCCTAACAACCCTTCACTTGCCATTTTCGTATTTTGGCCAGTGTTGTTTGGAAGATAAGATAATGAAAACTATAAATTAGGGAGACAGTTACTGGAGAAGAGAGAATGCAGATGATGCCATAAAATATTAGGAATGGGATCATTACTGTCTGTTATGCGGAAGAATTCAAATGAATGTGTATAATAATTGTCCTAATCATCTCTCTGCCTTATAGAACACTCAAAATAAATTATATGTTTTACCTTTTGTTACTTTGCAACATACTACCCAGGGTATGTCTGCAGGCCCCACATGGGGATCCAAAACAGTCCAGTCTGTGTCCGAAACAGTTCCCAAACAAGAATTCAGCAATAGTACTTGCTCATTCATTAAAGGAAATCTACCTTCTAAATCTATCATGATAAACTGGGACACTTACTCATAGATCCAGACACTGTGACTGTGGTAATCTTCTTATATTTGTCATCTATGGCCTCCCTCCATCTAAAATCAATTGCTAATAAGCCAGAAGGGCTCTGGGGGGAAGGGGGTTGTTACCAGAGCCCCTCTTCGCTGTACCTTCACAGACTGTAACACTTTGCAGGAGCAAAAGTAGGGGGATGTGATGAGGGCAAGGGGAAGGGGACACAGTGAAACTGTCTGTGAAGCTTCAGCACAGAGGGGCTGTGGTAACGCCCTCCAGAGCCCTTCTGGCTCATTAGCATCATTTTAAAAGATGATTTTAGAAGGACAGAGGCCATGGATAACAAACATAAGAAGATTACCACAGTCACTGTGTCTGGATCTATGAGTAAATGTCCCTAATTTATCACGATGGATTTTTATGGCAGATTTCCTTTAATGTTTTGGCACTGATTAACTCCCTATATGGAATTTCCACTATTTTGTCTCACTGATGTGAGGATATAATCTACTGAAGCCACCTAATAGTTAACATTTCTAAGGTAAAGTCTACAGATGGAGTTAAAAAACACTCAATGGGGCACATTTACTAAGATCCTTAGTATCTGTCAGACTTTGCACGGAACTGCACGTGTATTTAAGAAGTGTCTGCGCCAGACTTGTGCCGTTTTGTGCTGCGGCTGCATTAGTCTTCATGCGACACAAATTTCTCCACTGAAGGGCGCTTTCTGGTGCTCAGTCGGACCTTGCGGCAGATTTATCATGCAAAGTCCGACAGAATGGTGTTGCACGCTCCATGTTAAAGGTGCATCAAAAAAAAAAAGTGGTGCACTCTGGCACACTCCCCACTACAAACATGCAAACTGCACTGTTGTTTGTAAATGTGCCCCAATATCCCAAAAATATTGTAAAAAAAATCTGTCCATGTAAAATTTTCAGCTAATCCGACAATGCGTGAATTATAAAGGCACTGTTCACCCCTATAAAATATACATATGTCTCTCCTTCTCTGACCACTTGGCTAAAGATATTTACTTTATGCATTACAACGCCCAAAAAAGTAATACACCTGTGTTTTTTTTTTTAAAAGCTGGTCTCTCACTCCACTTATTTTAGGATCCCTTAAAGGGGCTATACCAAGTTAGCAAGTTAACCCCTATTGACAGCAGAGGGATAGCAAGATGATCAGCGAGGGTCCAACTAGTGGGACCCCATCGATCACAAGAATTGGACTCCCAGCAATCCAGAATCATTTGACTATTGAGTTGAGCAGAAGAACGAGCAAATATCGCTCCATTCTATAGTATTGGGAGTGTTAGAAATTGAAGAGCACAGCGCACTCTGGTATCTCCAGCATGGGAGTGCAGGGGATAGCTGATTACTGTGCTCAGCAATTTCCATCACTCTTTATTTCATGGAGCGGTAGGATACTTGCTTGTCGTGCTGCTTCACGAATTAATGAGAGTGGGTCCCGCGTTCTCCCTATTTTCTTGTGATCGATGGGGGTTCCATTAGTCGAATCCTCACTGATCAGCTTGTTATCCGCTATTCTGTATCCCTTTAAAGGAACACTCCAGTCAAAGCTAATTCATTGAGGTGTAGGACCTGAAGGGAGGAGCAGGACTCATTTTCATTTTATTTCTAGAACGTGGTACGACCTAAAGTCCTGCTCCTGCCTTCAAGCCCTGCACAAAGTATAATTCAATGAATCTGCTGTGACTGAAGTGTTTCTTTAAGTCAACAGGAAATATGAGGGTGCGTTCACACGATTCTCTAGTGTTGCGTTTCCTTGGCCGATTGCATATAAGTTTTCAGTGATAATACTATTGGCCACATTACATGGTATTTCCTTTACATAAAGAACACCAAAACAGCAGTAAATTTGGAAAGATTAGTTATAGTAAATAGTGAATAAAGCAGAATAATCAAGATAAGATCATTAAATATATAAAATCATATACTGTAGGTCCCTTAAGGAGCATCCACATGTTCCAGCTGAAGTTACATAAGAGCCCTGACCAATCACTATGGGTTATAGTACAAGCAGTCTCCAGGTTACGTACAAGATATGTTCCGTAGGTTTGTTCTTAAGTTGAATTTTTATGTAAGTTGAAACTGTATACTTTATCATTGTAACCCCAGTCAAATTATTTTTGGTCTCTATGACTATTGGATTTTAAAAATGTTGGCTTGTCATAAGAATCAGGATTACCAATAAATCTTAATTATAGACGCCTTTAATAACTGTTACAGCTGTTTATTGTAGCCCAAGGCTAAAGTACAGTAAATTACCAACATCCAGAGGTCCGTTTGTAACTAGGGGTCGTCTGTAAGTCGGGTGTTCTTAAGTAGGCGACCACCTGTATAAATTTGGAGCTAATGCCTTAGAAATTTCCCAAAATAATATCACTGGACAAGGGAACAACAACTGGAACGTGTGGACACAAGCCCAATGTTAAGCTTTAGTTTAGTTTTGACTAACGGCACAGAATTTCTAATACACCACGAGCAGCCAGTCAAACTACTATTCCACTGCAAAATAATAATACAATGAATAGGTGATGAGTGGAAAACTGAAGTGACAGCGTTAACCCCCTGAACATCATCTACCGCGGGGTCTTATATAGAATTATGGTCAGGTGTCTACAATTACTCTAAGAGAATGTCATTAAAATGACCGATAACAGATGTAGTAGAAGTTTACTAGGGTTAGGCATGGAAAGTCGCTTTACGGACCGGAGTATTTGAAATGCAGGACCTTGGACCTGCAACATGTCTTGTACATAAATATATGGTTTAATGGCTGAAATACTAAATTATTCATATTTTACTAGCATTACACTTGCATTACTAAATGCAAATGCACATTATATAAGCTGTAGCCAGCAGGGGATCACCCTATGGAACATCCCAAAAGGGCTGACTTTATAAGACAACCATCTAAAGGGGTTGGCCACTTTACTTCATGTTTTTGTGTAATCTGTGTGTAGGTTTGGGAGCAGGATATTAGGTAATTTACCAATATACATCTATTAATAGATCTGCTCTGCTTTCTTGATATGTAAAGTGAAGCCTCCTGTCTTTTACCTCATCAGCCAGAGATTCCTGTCCACAATATTGCCGCAGATGGAGGGTCATGTGATCTAATCTGTCCATAAACAATCGCCCTGCCAGGACTCTAAAATATATTCATGAATACTATCTTAAAGTCCTGGCAGGGCGATTGTTTATGGACAGATTAGATCACATAACCCTCCATCTGCAGGTATTTTATGGGGAGGATTGTCTGGCCGATGAGGTAAAAGCAGGAGGTTTTCTGGTTTGGTTTTCTCATTTTGTCTCTCATAGTTGAGATCTACCTATAATGTGAATTACTTCCCTCTCTCTTCTTTTTAAGTCAAAGAACTTGCACAATTGGTGGCTGACTAAATACGTTTTCCCCACTTGTAGATGTACATTGGTAAATTACATAAGATCCTGCAGATCTTTGAGTAACATAACTACCACCAGTCAACCAGAAGACAGGAAAGCATTGGTTACGTAGTAGTCAGGATCCACCTTTATTTTATTGCTTACCATAATAGGAAATTGCATGCTAATTTTTTTTTTTTAAATCTCAGAGTTTTCTTCAAGTAACTTACCTCCTTGCTCATCCAACATAACCAAGGTCCTGATTCCAGCATCTTTGCTCTAGTTCCCCAAGAAGAGATAGAGAAGCAAAAAAGAGACGGAAAGAAAAGTCAGTGACAACCGAGATTGAGAAAAAAGGCAAAGTCATATAAAGACAGAAGAAAGGTTGTAAGGAAATCATCAAAACTGGAACAGAACCATAACAAACATACTGAACAGCCCAAAATATACACCTGTAAAAGTTTTTAAGATCCAATTTGTTGAATGGCTTAACTAAAGACTCACAAGTGCCAGGAAAAAAGTTTAGCTCAAGGTCCCCCTAATGCCCTTCAGTAACTTTCAGTGTTCACATAGCCCATTTATGCAGAACTAGCAACCTGGAACTTTGCCATGGTCCTAAGAAATGAGGGACATAGGGGGATATTTATCAGGGCTTCTGCGCCATGTAAGCCCTGAAATGCTAGTTGGGACGGCTGGCCAGGGGTGGGCACAGCCGGCGGGGAATGGGCGTTCCCCACCCTGGGCCTGTGCACTTGCTGTAGCCAGCAAATTTTCATATGTGGCCTGGTGTAGAGACAAACACTGCGCAGGACCCCACCAGTTATATCAAGAGGCCGAAGCCCTGCTCCCCTGGAGCAGTGGCAACAGCCGCCTTCTTTCTTCAGCACACCCGCTGAACAAATCGGCACTGAGATAACATCATCATGTATACCGACTTTAGAGCTGACGTGTAGAGCGAAGAGCGCTGTTTCAGAGAAGCGGGGAAAGGTGAGTTTTGGATTCTGTGCTCCCGATGACTGCAGCATAGGGTCAGATAACAACAGGAGCCAGAGGGTGATCATTTGTAACAGTGTCTTAAAGCGACACTAGTACAATTGATCCAGGGACCAAAATTTTTTTCCAGTGCCGAGTGGGCCCCTCCAGCACAATTGGGCCCCAGCAATTGCCTGGGTAAGCCACTCCTCCACTCCCACTTGGTGTAGAGGTGGTCTGAAGGGAGAAATGATCACTATTCCTAGAGGTTTGTAATGAATTGCAATTATTTCAGGGCTTGTACGCTAGAAAATCTACAAGCCTGATAAATGTCCCCCAATGGCTCAGCTCTATGTAAAGTGGATAAAGATACAGCAACTATATGTATGGTAGATTTCTCTAATATTGCATGTATACCAGCTGCACACAGGAGAAGTGATCTCCATATACATCTTCTCTGAATGTAGTGACAATATAGTAAAAGAGAATTATGTAACCCTGGCAGCTGCATATTTCTCTATAACCTCTGTTACTTGACAGTATACTGACCTAATACTACTTCTAACACTAAAAGGTTATTGATGTTTTAGAGGACAGAACTGGGCAAATTGTTTCATAAATCTCAGTGCTGAGAGTAAGGATGAAAGATTCACAAAGCCTTAATTGTGAGTTTTCAAAGAAGATCAAAATGTTGTACAGAGTCCAGTGGGCCCAGGCTACTGCAACCTTTACAGTAATACCACAGGTTCAAAATAACATCCAGTAGGTGACATGGCTCCATTATGGATAGAAACAATAATGCTAATCTGAAATGTGAACAATGCCTTATAGTAATTTTTCATATCTATAGTCTTATGAATTCTAAGTTTCTTAAACAATAGTTTTATTCCACCACAGCAAATATAGATCTTAAAATTACAAGAAACATTTCATAAAAGGAAAAGCCTATAAAAAGAAGAAAGTTTGCTGCCCCCCCCCCCCCCAGAAAAAAGAAACCCCCAGAATCTTGTCTGTGAATCATATTGAGTGAGACACTTCTGATAAATCTTCCCCAATGTGTTTTAATAAATTAATTAAAGAAATTTAATTGAATGGGGACAAATCCATAAGACAATTTGTACATCACAATCTCAATCCTTCTTCCTGAATAATCCACCAATATCTGCACAATGGTGAAAAGTAACGCCAAAATCATTCAACCCTATCGAGGTATTTGGATCATTGCATATCTCCAGTTCTGCCATTCAAGTCAATGGAGCGTTACATAGAATGCTGGTTCTGAGATTTCTAAAAAATGGAAATAGAAAAGAGAAGGTCCTACAGCAAAGATCATACAGGACCTTTCCATGAAGAAATGACTTGGTGCATGTGTGCCCCTTTACTTCCTTACTATGAGTCTTTGGTTTATTCTCTATAGCCCTGCATCGGTTCTTTCCATATGATATCAAAGGAGACAGAATCAACTAGCACTGGCCCACTCTTTCCATGTGCTCCATAGTAGATGCACGGTCACCCCTATTTCTACAGCTATGGAGCTCGGAGCTGTTCATTTGCCTACAAAAGCCTTTTTTTGTATAACCCAAGGCATAAGAAACTAAAAGAAGAGCAGATCCTCCTAGAGGGGGCACACATCAGTATGTCAGTATGCTTGGTTTACAATCCTGGTGGATCCTGGTGGGAGGTGTTCTTTAAAGCAGTGGTCCCCAACCTTTTTGTATTCGAGGACCAGCTGCACTTAAAAAATTTTTTTCCAGGGACCTGAACCATGTGTGTCCAGCAAATACCCCAACCCATATAAAGTGTCATTTTCTGCAACCCCCTTCTTTGTAGCCCCCCTAAGTGTTCCCTGCACCCTTGCAATGTTCCTTGCACAGCCCCCATAGTAATGTCCCTTGCACAGCCCCCATAGTAATGTCCCCTGCACAGCCCCCTTAGTAATGTCCCCTGGACAGTCCCCATAGTAATGTCCCCTGCACAGCCCCCATAGTAATGTCCCCTGCACAGCCCCCATAGTAATGTCCCCTGCACAGCCCCCATAGCAATGTCCCCTGCACAGCCCCCATAGTAATGTCCCCTGCACAGCCCCCATAGTAATGTCCCCTGCACAGCCCCCATAGTAATGTCCCCTGCACAGCCCCCATAGTATTGTCCCCTGCACAGCCCCCATAGTAATGTCCCCTGCACAGCCCCCATAGTATTGTCCCCTGCACAGCCCCCATAGTAATGTCCCCTGACCAGCCCCCTTAAAAATAAAAAAATTGTATACTTAGCTCTAACGATGCTGCGCACAGGCAGGGCAAAGAGGTAACTATACAGTTTTTCTTTTTAAGTTCTTTTGGCCCCATGGTTGGGGAAAGGAAATATACCATCAGTTTACTGATGGTAGATGTGTCTTAATAAGAAGAACAATGTCCATCAGAACTTCTTTTATTATAACTCTATTTTCCACAATCACGGAAATACAGAGTTATAAAAGTTATGCTAATTACCCTGGGGCACTCCCCCTGTAGCGCTGGTGGTCCTGCCTGTCTCCTGCTCTATGCACGCAGAAGGGTGGGGGGCAGGACTGGGCAAGACTGCTAGCGCTACAGGGGAGTATATATGTAACATCTGCGCCAAGACGTCCCTCTATCCCCAGTTGGCAGAATAAGTGGCATTAATTTGTTTGTGTTTCTGGTGTGTGAACTGTGGCTTAGGTTTCTGTATTTGGATTGATTGAGCCACACCATGCTGTCTGGTTGCGGTTGCGCTGTTGCTTGATAGGTTCTTTATAATATAAATTAAAATGCGATTGGGATAAGTAGCCTAAGCGTTCAGGCTAATTTGCATAACTTTTATAAATATACTTCCGCAGCATATAGATTTATAATAAAAGAAGTCCTGAGGCACAATGTTCGTCAGAAACTTTTTATTCGGACACATCTACCATCAGTAAACTGTCCTTAATGACCACTAAGTATAAAAGAGAAGAAGGCATCCCAAACTTTTCATACTAAGTGGTTAAATCTATATTTCTTTTAGACATTTTTTGTGCTTCCATGTATTATAAAAGAGTCTGGCGACCGCAGGAGAAGTAAGTGACGCACATAATGATGTGTTATGGCACAATGTCACGTCCTCCAGTCAAAGAAGACGCTAAGGAGAGTTGTCAACTGCCTAGAGACGCTCCGATATTATGCAGACAAGTTTTGTAGACAGGCATTTAATGTGAACACTCAACATAACCTAGTAGTGTCAAAAAATACATGATGGCAAGAGAATATTTAGTCATTTTAATTAATAAAAAAAACTGAGCTTTTTTAAGTACTCATTCTCTGTTAGGATCTACCATAACTAAAAACAGTATTCAGCGAAGTCATATCAATGACCTATCATAGTGCTGGACCTTCACCCTCTGATTAGACGGGAAGTTGATTGCAGAGATATTCTACAACTCATTACCAAACTAAGACTATTTTGGCATGCTGCCCCATTATAATGATATAGATCCCCATTCTCCAGATTGCGGGGGATCCCATTCTATGATCAGTGGAGAGCAATCTAATTGGCTTTCCACGCTGTGTCGTGCAGTCCAGGATATGCCTCTGCCACGTTCTAGTTCATTGGGTTGGCACCAGGTTTTGTTCTGTTCAAAAAGACTGGTCAGAAATATGTCTGAGTACTCTTCTAGAACACATCAAAAGGTTTCAGACCATACAATGTGATGTGCAATTCTGATTCAATACCCTTTTTTCCTTGGTTATACTCGGACTTCGTTTCTAAAAACGTCACTTGTGCGGGAGAAGGATGAAGCAGTAACTCCGGCCAAGATGCGCGATATCGGGAACGAGGCGGAGTTACTGCGCATGCGCAGAACCCGGTTTCTCCACGAGGGCGCGCAGCTGCAGGAGCTCGCGCAGAAGATCACAGGTGTAGGATAGGGTAGGCGGGGGAAAGCAGCTACTGGGGCGTGGAGTAGCCGCGCCGTGTAGCCTCGTGTCCGGCTACTCCACGCCCCGGTAGCCGCTTAATTAAATTAACATATTAGGGCATTAAAGTTTATGCTAGGCTAGCGGGGACGTGAGGATTAGCTCTAAAAAGGGCTATCCTCACGTCCCTTACATCCACCTACCACCCGATCTACCTTTATAGGTAGATTCGTGGTGGTAGGTTCCCTTTAAGGGCAGTGTCGGACTGGCCCACTAGAGTACCAGAGGATCCTCCGGTGGGCCCTGCTTCAATCCAATACTGAACCCCAGAGGTCCATCAGAAAACAACACAATTTGGTGGCTGCTAGAGTATATTTCCTAGGGAATCATGAAGAGTGGGTCCCCAGATTGATTGGGCCTAAGGAAACCCAGTCTGACACTGTTTAATGGTCACAAAATGGTGAAAAAGCAGAGGGTTGGACATTGGGCATTTTGAAGGGTTTTTTTTTAATGAAGTTTAACACATGGAGGTAATCCAGAAGTCCTCCAGTTTGCTGGCCTCGAAAGGGTGGAAAAAGACCCTAGGGGAGGCAATAAGGAAAAAGAATTGTTACGCCGTGAGGCAAAACACATTATTCGGTTTGATGCCATGGGGAGGCTGGGCCTTAATGATAGGAACGACCTCAGTGCCTTCCTGGGTACAGTTTGAGCATAAGAATAACATAAATAAAAGAATATCTTCTATCTTAAATATCACAATTAAAGGGTTCTAAGACGATTAGGAGCAAAAAATAGATACATAAGGTTATATAAAAGAGAACTCCAAATGAGACTTTTGCGACAAGAAGCATAAAACAAAAAAACAAAAAAATTAAAAAATTAAAAGAGATCATTGCGTTATGTAGCTCCCCATCTGTCCCATTATCAACTATTATGTGTCTTATTACTAAGATAGACCAATATATGCTCGCACAACCAAAAGGATAAATAGAGAGAGAGAGAGAGAGAAGAAAAGAATTATAATATTACATATTTGTATACTATATCTGTGCATCTGGTTTGATTGTCTCCTGGGATTGCCAATTGTCTACTGAGATCGCCTTTCCACTATTTTTCTTTATATTATTTCTTCTTTTTCACTATTTCAGGTGGTTTTCTATTTACTTAACTATGCTAGAATATATATACTATACAGGCAAAAAATTTCTCTATGTTCACTCTTTGAACATGCCCTTAATTAGTTATTGGTCCGGTCTTGCTTGACAGACCTAGCATAATCACGGCGTTCTCATTATTGCAATGGCATCCCCATGAACACTGTTTTATGTTTTCTATGTTGTTGTGTTGCCGAGCAACGTGGCGTCACCGGGGGCGTTCACCTCTTCTCGACTCCCGGAAGTGCTGTGTCACATGACCGGCACAACACCGGAAGTCGACCATAAGAGGGGCAGCTCCGGAGACGCAACCTTGTAGGCTTGAGAAAGCGCCACACAGGCGCGAAACGGCCCGTCGCTTGCCGCGGTCTGCACTATGTCCAACGTCTGAACTCTGTGTTTCTGAATAAAGGTCCTGCACGAGACTGGTGAGTGCCGCTTCTTGTCCTCTCGATTACAGTGATATCATTGGTGTATCCCATCGCTCAGCTGAGCACCATCACAGTGCATGCTTGTTTTCCGAACTGGGGAAGGACGCTGAAGGAGAGAGTTGTCCCCAAGGGGTAGTGCAGGGTACCTACCATACTGTATATATAGACTATTTCTTCTATCTCTACCCTAGCACACCCGAAGTACTGAGGGAACTATACCTTCCATAGCGCCAAGATGACAGACCCCAGCATGGATACAGGCACCACAGAGTTGACGTTTAATACGGACAGAGAAAATGCAGCCGCGTTTTTTGAACAATGCAACAAAGGAGACACTCTCCAGATGCTCAGTACTAAGGCACTAGAAAACCGTGTCATGACCTTAGCAGATAAGGAAATACGCCTTTTTTGGACAAATCATTCGCTTCGATCCTACGAAGAATGTGGGCGAGTACCCAGAGGCCTCAGAACATATAAGGACCCAGTACAATATAGAGAAGATAAAATATTTATGGAAGAATGGAAAACTTTACACCTACAACATTCCCTTAAAGTTATGAAACTTGTGTTGAAACGCAACATCGCGGAGTATGAGTCTGTAACCACAGAGCTCTGCAGAGCGAAAACTGAGCTACGTACACGTCTATCGGAAAACCAGAGCAGTGTATTCTTCAAAAAATTGGAGAAGAAGTCGACTGTGACACAAATCGAAGTCAAGGAAAAAAAGAGAGACAAATTTCTGAGAGATAAAATGGACTTTGAGTCAGGCTCGGTGTTCGAATGGAATTACCAAAAAAGACAAACCAATCGGAGAAAACAGAACCGGAAAAAGACCAAGACCACGGAGTTCTGGACGACAGAATCAGAATCCAGTGGGTCAGATGATGTCAATCCAACCATCAGACAACAGACATCAACAGTCCAAAATTCGGAGGTGCCCAGCACCCACAACCTGAACACACCGGCTGTCCCTTTAGACGGAGAACACGGAGGGGAGGACAGAGGAAGAAGGCGAGCAAGATCTCAAAGCCAGAAGAGAAAAAAAGTATCTTGGCGTTAGGACCCCAGAGGCACAGGACTATCCGGTATGATGACGATGACTGTCCTAATCCTTCTAACCTTCTTTCTAATGCCCCGAATTTCCCCGAAGAGACTAACACCATTAAGGTCAAAAATGCTGTCTCTACTAATGAGCCTAATATCATTAACCTGACTGATGTAGTCCTAGATAAGGATTGTACCTCCCTTCTCTCTAAAGGACTTAACTTTGCACTGGTAAATGTTTTTGACCCAATTGAATTTGAGATTGACCTATTTAAAGCTACACGAAAATTATGTTTGAAAAAATTTTTCTGTGACAAAAACATCATAGGGGATGAGAAAATAAGAGAGGGGGAAGTACCAACACAGATAAGCCCTCTGGGATTCATAGCACCCGGCCTTGAACCCCAGATAGATGAGGCGGATATACAGCTTCTACTAGAGATTAATGATGATTATAGACACCCATGCCCAGAAAACACCCCTGAACAACAAAAAACCCGCTTTAGAGGCGGCCTTGAATCGACTTTTTGCCCCCCCTTGTCTGCCGGCTCACCGATTGAGCTATTTTCCATTAGAGTAAAAGAAGATGTGAAAGCCCTTCTCTACCCTCAGGCCAAGGACAATTTAACTGGCGCTGAGAGAAGAGCTCTCTCTTGGCTTCAATCACGTCAAGACCTTGTGGTGAAGCCGGCAGACAAGGGGGGCAACGTCGTGGTCATGACCAGAAATTATTATGTGCAGGAAGCATCTAGACAACTGGGAGATACGGATACATATAGCCAGTTAAGCTCCAATCCGACTATGAAGTTCCAGACACAACTACGTTCTTTTTTTAGATGGTGTGTCGAAAATGAGATACTTTCTGAAAAAACAGCAAAAAAACTCCTCCCCACATTTCCGAAATACCCCAATTGGTATTTCTTACCTAAGGTACACAAGACACTCCTCAACCCCCCTGGGCGCCCCATCGTGGCGGGTATTGGGTCACTCACTGAACCTATTTCTCAATATCTCGATTGGCTCCTGCGACCCATTTTGGAGAGTATTCCTTCATATTTGAAGGATACGGGCGAATTTTTGAAGGCCATACGAGATATTGAATGGCAAGACACCTTTCATCTGGCCTCTATTGATGTAGAGAATTTATATACGCGTATCCCACACAAGGTGGGAGTGGAGAGTGTCCGCACAGTATTAGAGAATGCAAAAAAAGAGGAGAAATATATTAGGTTTGTCTGTGAAGGCCTACTCTTCGTGCTCACACACAATGCCTTTATATTTGATGAGAAATGGTATATTCAAAAGACCGGTACGGCCATGGGCACGCCCGTGGCCTGCACATTCGCCAACATTTTTTTGGCAGTTTTCGAGAGCAGATTCGTGTTCTCCCTTGACAACCCATTCACAAAGTATATCAAAACCTACTTGCGATTTGTAGATGATGTGTTTCTGGTCTGGGATGGCCCAGAGGATGAATTTTCACGGTTCGTAGAATATTTGAATGCTGTTAACGATATGAACATGAGATTCACTTCTGTTTTCGGGGGAAAGAGGCTAGATTTTTTAGACGTACGAGTTAACATAGAAAGGGAAACCCTCATTACCACCACCTTCAGAAAACCCACAGCTACTAACTCCCTATTACGATATGACAGCTTCCACCCAAAGCATACCCGCGACAGTTTACCTTATAGCCAGTTCTTACGAATAAAGAGACTTAACAACACCGAGACAGGCTTCAGATTGCAAGCACAGGATCTGAAGACCAGATTATTAGAACGGGGGTACCCCGCACAGGTCATTGAGACGGCCCCAAAAAAAGCCATAGACTCTCCCCAAAGACCAGAGACAGTTAGAACCCGAGAAAATTCAAAAGGGTCATGCCCAAGGAAGAGCGATAGATTCGTGTTCTCCTTTGGTTATAGCCCACACGGGGATGCTATTCGTAGGGCCATACATAAAAATTGGGATCTTCTAAAAAGTGACCCTCAATTAAATGAAGTTACCATGCAGAGACCTGTTATCTCCTTTAGAAGAAGCAAAACTATCAGGAACCATCTAGTGAGTAGCCAATTCTCTTCTCAAAAAGACACAAAAAAGACATGGCTAGAGCGCAGCACCCCTATTGGGAATTTTAGGTGTGGATCCTGCAGTTTTTGCAAATTTAACAGTCAGGCAAAATTCATTGATATGGGGGGCATCAAATGGAAAGTCAACTCTTTCATAACGTGTCGAACCACGCATGTGGTATATATCATCTGGTGTCCGTGTAGACGTTTTTATATAGGAAAAACTATCCGTAGTCTCTTTGTACGCTTTAGGGAACACCGTAGATCCATAGAGACGGGCAATGGCTGCCCCAGAATTATTGAACATATTAGGGAACACCATGGAGGTAATCCAGAAGTCCTCCAGTTTGCTGGCCTCGAAAGGGTTGAGTGGAGCCCGCTGCTGAACATTTTACTGAGTGGAGGCCGCTGCTGGACATTTTATTGAGTGGAGGTCACTGCTGGACATTTTATTGCATGGAGGCCACTTCTGGACATTTTATTGAGTGGAGGCCGCTGCTGGACATTTTATTGAGTGGAGGCCGCTGCTGGACATTTTATTGAGTGAAGGCTACTTGTTAGCTCTTCTCATATGCATCTGCCATAAAAGCATTGTACCTTTTTTCAGCATTTTATCTTTCCTCAGTTATTCCTCCTAGAAATGTGTGAATAAATTGATAGCTGGGTGCTGCCATTCCTCCTCTGAATAAATGTGTAAGCAATGACCGTGCAATGTGAGACAGTGACACTTGATAGGGAAGAACCTCCAATTCTTAATCAAAAATTTCAATGTACAATATAGAGTAAATATTTCCATGGAGCTGATGAAGAGATTTAGGATTACTTCTCCCTTCTTTTACAGGAGTCCAGCAACTACACGGTGAGTCAAAATTCCTAGGACAGCCTTTTATTCAGTAATAAAAGGGATTATGGTAGATGAATACCCCAGCAAGTAGTGGGTAAAAAGCTCTATTTTTTAGCCTATATCCCTCATATGGCGTCATCTTGAAAGCCACCATATTGGATCAAGAGAATATATTAGTCACAATGCAATTAATAGGCTCAAAAATAACAAGATAACCAGTAGGTATAGGTATACTGTATCTATTGGGACTGTCAGGTCCCTTTGTTGGTAAGCTGCAGCATCCACTGGTGTCCGGATCCGTCCTGACCCGGAAAGTAGAATGAATATAACAGAGAAAAAAGCTGAAATATACGGTCGTGCTGCTCAATTTGCATCAAGGATCGTTTTATTTCCAGACTTCAGATATTTTCACCTCTGTGTTCAGCACCATGGACAACACATTCAATAGCCGTTCATCACAAAGAATGTTTCTGATTGTTGTTGCAAATTTTTTTATCGAAAACTTTTAAACCACAAAGGTTATTGCTAATCTGATTGTGGCAATTAATTTCTGAGACAATTCTGATCTTCTTTGATATACTACATGACAACCTTCCCATTGGAAAAACTTACCGATATGGCGGCCATGTTCTGGACATAGTCTAAAAGATAGGCCCCCTTACCTATTACTTGCTGGGGTAGTCAGCTATGTAATATTTTTGGAAATAATAGTGTGTGCTGGGACGTTTAACTCCCTGCTAATTCCAGTGTAAACTTTTGCCAAATAGTTTATGTAACCAAAAAAATAAACTTTTAATCATCTTGTCAGCATAAACTGCATACAGATCCTCCTCATCCTCTTAAGGTCACTCTGCAGAATTTACTACCCAAATACTTATACAATATGGAGTATAAAATGTAGTGAAGTAGAACAAATTCAAAAACGTATCAAAATAAAAATGGGCACATTCTGATGCCCATAACTTTTTTTATACTTTGGTCTATACTTCGGTCTTTGGTCTAAAGACTTCACTTTTTGCAGGACAAGATGACCTTTATAATACTTTTTATTTACATATTTAAAGGGGTGTTCTCGTCTGGGCATTCACATTCAGTTTGATAAATCTGCCATATATAAACATTTCTTCTTTCTAGATGTTATTTAAAAAAATGTTCCTGTGTGATGATAATTTCTCATAAATGTAGTCATGTTGTCCCTTAGAAACGAGATCAGCTTCCTCGGATACGGCCACCTCTGCCTGAGAGATTGCACAAATAAACAAAAAGGTTTTGTATATGAAATGTCCTGGAGTTACTGCATGTCCCACAGCCGTCCTGTGGTAATGATCGCTGAATCCAGGAGGTCAGGCAGGACTCTATAGTGCAAGTCTGGCCACCACTGCCAGAGTGTGACGTGGTCGTAACCGAGGAAGCCATCTCGTTTCTAAGGGACAACACGACTATGTTTATAGGAAATCATCTTCACACAGGAACATTTTTTTTAATAACATCCAATTGAAGAAATGTTTATATATGGAAGATTATTGAAACTGAATGTGAATGCCCAGGCAAGAATACCCCTTTAAGGGCAGTGTCGGACTGGCCCACCAGAGTACCAGAGGATCCTCCGGTGGGCCCTGGCTCAACCCAATACTGAACCCCAGAGGTCCATCAGAAAACAACACAATTTGGAGGCTGCTAGAGTATATTTCCTGGAGGATAATGATGAGTGGGCCCCCAGATTGATTTTCTCTGGTGGGCCTAAGGAAACCTAGTCCGACACTGTTTAATGGTCACAAAATGTTGACAAACCAGAGGGTTGGACATTGGACATTTTGAAGGTTTTTATTTTTATGGAGTTTAACACATGGGGTAATTATTTTTATATTTTGATAGTTGAGGCATTTTGGGACAGGTGAATACCCAACATTTTATGATTTGCTTATGGTTTGTTCTTTTTTTACTTTTCATATGGCTTTTAGGGGAAGGGGGGTGATTAGAATTTTTACTTTCTTAAAAGCTTTAGAAAAGTTTTTTCACTTTTTATTTACTACTTTTTTAGATCCTCCAGAGTGTTTTAATCGTGTGGGACTGATCACAGTATACAGCTCTTTTATTACAGCTGGCCTCTGGCAGGCTGAGATGGGAGTATTGCTTGGCAGCCATAGGAATCTCCCATAGGCTCCCATCTACCATGGATCAATGACCTGTAAATAAAATGTCACAGGGGGTGCCAATTGGTAGAAATATGGTTGCGCACATGTTAAGCTACTGTTTAGGTGAAATGGTTGTTTTTGATCACAGCAGCTAACAGGTTAAATACCGTGATTATCGCTTCCACCAATCGCAGCAGTTAGCTGCAGGTGTCTGATGTATTATACAGTCCTGAGGACATACATGTACTATAGCCAGTCCCTAAGAGGTAAGAGACCGAAGATTATCCTATAGCTGCAGCCCATAATCTATCCATGAAGATCAATGCTGACTATGGAATGTAAATCAAGCTGTGTATAAGGACCCTCTATACTGTTTCTATTTTAATGCAGTATTAAAGGGGTTGCCCCATTTCAAACACGACTTGTTAATACATCCCTCCCCCGCCCCCAGCATCAAGCCGGTTCTTCTGCTAGGAAACCCCAGCAATCCTCTTCTCCAGCAAAGGGAACCACATTGTGATGCAGGAGTCCCTGCAGCAAAAATGATGCATTATCCATAATCAATGGGCATGCATCCATTTCTAAGGAGGGGACCTCCAGAGCTGACACCTAGGGGGTCCAGGAGGGGAGTGGGTATCCCTATCTCTCTGTATATCCTAATTGGGTAGAAGGAGCCCTATTTTTATAAGTATATAAATGTCTTTACCAGCATTGCATTGTAGTGTAAAGATGTAGTCTTGCTCAGTGTGTTAATGCTGTATTGTAGAGTATAGATGTAGCAGTGCTCAGTGTGTTAATGCTATATTGTAGAGTATAGATGTAGCAGTGCTCAGTGTGTTAATGCTGTATTGTAGAGTATAGATGTAGCAGTGCTCAGTGTGTTAATGCTGTATTGTAGAGTATAGATGTAGCAGTGCTCAGTGTGTTAATGCTGTATTGTAGAGTATAGATGTAGCAGTGCTCAGTGTGTTAATGCTATATTGTAGAGTATAGATGTAGCAGTGCTCAGTGTGTTAATGCTGTATTGTAGAGTATAGATGTAGCAGTGCTCAGTGTGTTAATGCTATATTGTAGAGTATAGATGTAGCAGTGCTCAGTGTGTAATGCTTATTGTAAGTATAGATTTAGCATATGCTCAGTGTGTTAATGCTATATTGGAGTATAGATTGGCATTGCTCAGTGTTTAATGCTGATTGTAGAGTATAGATGTAGCAGTGCTCAGTGTAGTAATGCTGTATTGTAGAGTATAGATGTAGCAGTGCTCAGTGTGTTAATGCTGTATTGTAGAGTATAGATGTAGCAGTGCTCAGTGTGTTAATGCTGTATTGTAGAGTATAGATGTAGCAGTGCTCAGTGTGTTAATGCTGTATTGTAGAGTATAGATGTAGCAGTGTTCAGTGTAGTAATGCTGTATTGTAGAGTATAGATGTGAGCAGTGCCAGTAGTGTTAATGCTGTATTGTAGATATAGATGTTTTAGGCAGTGCTCAGTGTGTTAATGCTGTATTGTAGAGTATAGATGTAGCAGTGCTCAGTGTGTTAATGGTATATAGTGGAGTATAGATGTAGAGGTGCTCAGTGTGTTAATGCTGTAATGTAGAGTATAGGTGCTCAGGGTGTCAGTGATGCAGTGCTGGTCTGCAGATGAAGCTGAAGCAGCTCTGCTACATCTGTTGCATCCATACTATAACACTTTGTAGCACATTAACCCCATACTCCCTGATGGTGTAGTGTCAGATCAGGGATGCCCACTGCATCCTTCTATGAATGGGTTTAGCCCTTAAAACCTATTGGGAAGCAGAAATCTACAGTAAATGAGCTGCCCACGTAGGCTATCCTTATAAGGAGCACTCACAGGAGAGGGATATCCCTTTGGACCACCCCTCTGGTGAGAAGAAATCAGTGCTGCATTGGCCCAGTGTAAGGCATTGTAGCTGCCATCACCTGGCCGGGTCATAGTGGTAATAAAGAGCACCTAGATGTAAAACGCCCTGTATTGTAGCAGCCCAGAGCAGACGATGACTCAAGTCTCCCCCTCCAGCAGCAGTAGCCGGTCCCCTCCCTACATCCTCCTGTCTATTAAAAGCTGCTGACGTCAACTGTGACGGCCATCTTTGATAAGGGCAGAGCTCTTTTTTCCCCCCATTGAAGAAGAAGACTCGAGGAGGTCAGGAACGCTGGTTCTTGCCTCCCTACAGCTACAGCCTCTTTCTTTAAGGTTTATTCCTAGCTTGGACCTGACTACAAGGTAAGACAATGCAGCCCCCTTGGAAGGATGCATAGAATTAGCTGGATTCCCTGAAGATGCAGATAACAAATCTCTTACTGCTGGATCTGCATAGCAGAGGCAGGTGATGTTAGGGGGGTGATTGGTGCTGGGGGTCTCTCTGCAGCAAGCCAGATTGATGATGGTGAAGTGCTGGGAGCTGTAGACTGGGCGGATTCAGCACCACTGCTTGCTGGACAGCTCCACTGCAGAGGAAGCAGATGACATAGCAGAGCTGAGTGTGTTATTAGCACTCATTACCTATCTATACGGTGAATATTATCATTGATACAGCACAGCCCTCCAAATAGGCATGCATAGGTGATATTACCATACGCACCCTATGCATGGATATAGGATGGGAGGGAGGGTATTCCCGCACGTCCAGACAGTATTCTGCGTAGTTGCGTCAAATAAAAAAAAGGAAACGGACAGATTTACGTGCTGGAGCATTAGTAATTACTGCTGGTTTTGTTACCCGCTAGTAAGAAAGCAAAGGGGGAGGGGATCTGCATTACAGCTCATGTGAGGAGGGGCGCCTCCAGAGGGAGCGACGGCTGAGATGCGGATTTGTTTATAATAAAGATATGGGAAAGAGCTATGTATTCCAATATTTTGTAGGAAATCGCATCCCTGGACACTCCTTGTGGTACGCGTTAGTAAAAAACGAAGAAAAAAGAGGGTAGAGATTAGAACCGTGCCAGGTTTTTGTTGGCTTTACGTAGTGAATGAAAGATGAGTGATCATCAATGAAAAATTAAAACAATCATTAACCTGTAGGTGCGAAGTAAAGAAGGGAGAGGGAAAAAAACAAAAAAAAACCCCAATCCTGGCTAGGGGATTTTTCTGGGATGACTAACGGAGGACCCCACCCCATCATTGCGCCTGTGGAATAAGATGGGATGTAAATGAGGCAGGGAGAGGAATGCAGAAGGAAGGAAAATGTTGGAAAATGATGGATGAATATAGATCCTATAGAACGTGACAGATCCATCTAGGGAACATGAACAGATTTATAAGACAATGAAATGGGGTCCAGGTGTGATGAATGCTATTATGTCATAATCCATGTCCTATGTAATGATAAGATAGATGCAAACATGTTATTCTGTATAAAAGCTACGATGACAAAAATACGTGATCAGTGTTGTAAGGGTTAATTCGAATCCGTCAGATTCGTATGTCGTATGGAGCGGGTACGATGAGCAAGGTATGATCAGACATAGACGTGACATGGAAAGGAGGACGTTACTGCTTATTAGAATGGAGGACACGTTAAAGGGAAGGGTTCCTCCAATGCATCATATGGTGCAACACTGCAGATGTGCCAAGTTTTAAAGTGCACGGCGCACAATGCTGGAGGATGAGGATGGGGGATATTAGAATATAGGCTTTATTATCTTGTTGTTGAGATCAATAGGTCATCAACGCACAAGAAATGACTCCCATTGGGATACGCAATGAATTAACATTGCTCAATGTCAAGGAATATTCACCGTTTCTAGAGTATGAATATGAGTATTATGCTTACAATGTGTGTATATATGTGTTCATGTATGTGGATATATATATATATATATATATATATGTGTGTTTATATGTGTACGTATGCATGTGTCTATACATAATGTGAATATGAATGTATATGTATTTCCCTGTGTGTGCATACATGTCTGTCTATAGATGTGTACATGTCTGTACATGTATAATATATACATTTATGTACATCTCGGTGTATGTATAATATATACAGAATATATGTGTGTTCATGAATATATATATATGTTATATAGATGAGTGCTATGTGTGTACATATTTGTCTATAGAAAATGTGAATATGAGTCTAAGTATCTGCAAATATATATATATATATATATATATGTGTGTGTGTGTCTATGCAGGATGTAAACATGAGTGTGTGTTCATGAATGTGTGTATAGATGTGTGCACACCTGTACATGTATGAAATATATACATATATATTTATATACATTCTGTGTATGTAAATGTATACAGTATGTAGGTATGTTAAAGATTATGTTTATATCTGTGTGTACATATGTGTCTATACAGAACAAAATATGTGTATGTGTAAGTATGTACGTACATGTGTATTTATGGCTTGCATCACAGTGAAATGCATTAGTGAAATGTAATTACAATATTGTATAGTCATCTTACAGACAGAATATATTATATGAAGTCAGATGTATTTGCATAGTCAGCAGATCAATATCCCCTCAATCAAGATAGACATTTTCCTAATGTATATGTATTACTTTCGTGTAACAGTATCGGTGTCATACAAGAATAGCAGATGCAGTCATTATTGCTGATTTATGCACAGTACAAAAATGCCACATAGCAATGTCGTCCATATTTAATAGCAGAAATGAAGGTCAGGAGATGAAAATCCAGAGGTGATGAAAAGCTGCAGATGCGGACGATGGTTGATCTGTGTGTAGATACCATAATTCCTCTTTATATGAAACCTATGTATACGTACATCTAGGCACCCATAGCAAATGCTGACTCACAGGCCCGGTCTGTCACGATGTGTATCATAGTGTTACAGGGACTCATAGGACTTGTATTTCTGTAAGATGTGGACAAAATCCTTATAAGAGTGGTGAATATTGAATACATTTCACACACTCAGTAATTATACCAATAGCACACCCTATATATAGCGACCGATACTGCAGATATTGGGCCCAACTGCTCCCCAATGACTGCCGATTCTGGTATGAAGGACGCTTTCGATGATTTCCACCTGATGTCCTTATTAGACAACCCTTGCGTGGCTGTTAGCACATCTCATGGATGCCATACCAGAACCTTTTCTCTGAGTTGAGAGATATCATCTCTGATCATTGTCTATCTTGAGTAGGGAGATGTCCCGTACTATGATTTCACATTGGATGTTACTATAGACTCATATTCCTTTAAGGGTGGTTTATTTCCCTCTTTTGTTTTATCTAACATGTATTTAGCTATTTGGATCTTAGTCATTCTTATAGAGACTTTTCATAGGGGATGTTGTTTTTACCTCATGTTAAAAGAGCCGAGGCAGCCATTTTGTTGCCAAGTTCCCTGTGTGTATATAAGTTACCATAAAGCATTTGCTGACTCTGAGATGTCATGTGTTTTTGTGTTTTACCCACACACACATATACATATATATATGTCTGTCATCAAATAATTATCCCTTCAGGGAGGGCAAAGGTAGACATGCCTGTCCTGAGCTTATAGAGGGACCATAATGGTCTTATTCTTAACAAAACCTCCTTGATTCCTGCTTATTTCACACCCTTTCACATCTACATTATCACCTCTGTAAATTACATCATTATCGTCACTTATTGGTATAAAATAGTCCAAAAATAGCTTGTAACCCCCACACTTTTCTTAAAATCTTGATTTCTTTTAAAAGGTGCAGAAACGCTTTGGTGTGACTGTCACTGTTTTTAACCAAGTACTGACTTCTTTTTATTAAAATTAACAATGTACAGCCATCCTCTAGATGAAGCGGGCGGTGTACATGGGTCACAATATGGATCCCTCTGTGAAAGGAAACGTAATAAAATAAAAGATAAAAGAGATGTAATGAAAGATGTTCTTTCTAGATTGTGGGGTTAACATCGATCAATAAGTGTTTACTTATTGACGAAAGATTTTTTAACAAAGCACTTAATTATTCACATGGATGTTTAGGTCTTACCCCACGAACACCTAGGCCTTAATTAATTGAAACAAACATGCCACATTGAAGATGAAGTGTGTGGGCAGCATGTTATATAGCAAGAAGAGATGAGCAGATTGTACATAGTGTCCTATCTACAGACAGCATGTTATAGAGCAGGAAGCGCTGATCAGATTGTACATAGTATCCTATCTGCAGATAGCATGTTTTAGAGCAGGAGGAGCTGAATTTATTGTCCACTATGTTCAATATGCTGGTAGCATGTTATAGAGCAGGAGAAGCTAAGTGGCGCCAGTATTGTGTCGTGGCTGCACTTGGTTTCTGCATCACAATACCGTGCACCTAAAGGGGTGTTCCGGTGCACATTCACACAGCCACCACACTTATTTTGGCAAGTCAGACATAATTGCGGCACACGGCCATTAAACTGAGTGTACCTGAAAAAAACAGGTGCACTCTCCTTATGCTTGTTTTGCGCATGAATGCGCCAGATTATGGTTAGTGAGGCAAACTGCTCATAGTATAGTGTCCTATTTGCAGGCAGCATGTTATAGAGCAGCAGGAGCTAAGCGGATTGTCTTATGTGCGGGCAGAATGTAATAGAGCAGGAAGCACTGAGCAGGTTGTACATAATGGGGGTCATTTACTAAGGGCCCGATTCACGTTTTTCCGGCGGGTTACACAAATTTTTCCGTTTTGCGCCGATTTTCCCTGTATTGCCCCGGGATTTTGGAGCACGCGATCGGATTGTGGGGCATCGGCGCCGGCATGCACGCGACGAAAATCGGGGGGCGTGGCCGTAAAAAAGCCAGACGGATTCGGAAAAACCGCCGCATTTAAAAAAAAAAAAGGGTCGCTGGACACGCACTTACCTTCACTCGGCCCAGCTTGGTGAACTCCAGTGCATTCAGCGCAGGACGTCCTGGTGGACGTCGGAGGAACTGCCTTAGTGAATCCCGGCAGAACCCGAATCCTCCGCAGAGAACGCGCCGCTGGATCGCGAACGGACCAGGTAAGTAAATCTGCCCCAATGTCCTATCTGCAGGCAGCATATTACAGAGCAGGAGGCACTGAGCAGGTTGTACATAGATAGTGACCTATCTGCAGGCAGTATATCACAGAGCAGGGGGAGCTGGGCAGATTTGTACATGGTTTAATTGGAGATGCAGTAGAACATGTCATATTCTTTTTAAAACATCATGCATGCACCTCTTACTGTAATTATCCTGATGTAAAGGGACACTTTTCTACTCTTCATATCACTAGTGTCTTTTCCTGTATGGTATTGGTGCTCTTAGGAAGCCGCACCATCAGGACAGCTTGGGATAGCAGATGCTTGGGTATTTGAATGTTTGGTCCTGAAGCAGCAGAAGATCTATGCATCAACTAGCCAATCACTGGCTAGTAGGTGGGGAGGATTTGGGGAGGTCATAAAACATTGGAAAGGTATCTTTAAGGGATTGCTAAAATAAGTACATTTTCCCTTATCTAATTTTTTTTAGCCCAAACTTTTCTTATTATGTTTTTGGGATATAGAATCTTATAAATATCACAATAGCAGCAATTTCTATAGATGATTTTCTGAGTCCCTTAAATTTGTTCAAATATTTGTTGATAATTAACAAGGCCCATAAAACACCACAAAAAATGTGTGTATGTGCCCCTTATCATCTGTTATTCCTCTGGGTAATAACAGTCAGAGTGCATTATTGAGCAAAAAAAAATAATTTTTTTGATCTTACCAATTGGCTGCAATGAAACCAATAGTGAATAAGTTAAAGGGGTCTGAATACTTTCTGTAATCACCTTATATAATTACAGTTGACCTTAAAGGGGTATTCACATCTTGGAATTCAATTTTAATTGAATTCATCTGGCATAAACATATATTTCTGAAATTAATGATGTTATTAAAATAAATGTCCCTCTGTGAAGAGAATTTCCCATAAATTTAGTAATGTTGTCCCTTAGAAAAGAGATAGCTGTAATTGGATACGACCACCCCCCACACTCTGACAGTTGGCCACACATGCACACATGTACTATTAAGCCCTAACTGAACACCTGGATTCTGCATTCAGTACCATAGGATTACTGTAGGACATGCAGTAACTCCCAGCCATTTTATAAGGACAAACAATTTTGCACTCCAGCAGATGTGGTTGTATCCAAGGACAACAATCTTGTTTCTAAGGTACAACAAGGCTTCATGGCTTCATTCAGGGGAAATTTTCTTCACATGGGTACATTTTTTAAAATAACATCCAATTGAAGAAATGTTTCTATATTGCAGGTGAATTACATTAAATGTGAATGCCAAGGTGAGAATACCCCTTTAAGTCATCCTGATACTAATATATGCCTTCATATGAAATACTTTGTAAAATAGTTAGGACACCCGCCATCAGGTCTCTGTAACTAATTCTGTCACCACTACATGTAAGAGCAGCTCACAAGGATTCTAGCCCATCCTTTATCTAGTTAATTAATACATTATTCATTCTAAAATAATATTTTCTTTATTATGTAAATGAGATTGGGCACATGGAGAGAGAGGGTGATGTCGCCCCTGTAACCACTCCCCTCTCCTCCCCCTGCTCATGTCTGTGTGTAATGTATAGTAAAGCATTGCAAGTGCTTTATCTGCTACCTGTGAGAGACGCAGTCATCAGCTACACAAGTACCTGACGTGTCATGCACACACAGGCTGCAGGGGGCACCAGCACCAGGAAGCACATAGAGAAGCCAGCACCAGGAGTGTCACATCACTATACAGGCTGTCAGGCATGTGTATATGAGTATCTCATGCACACACAGGCTGCATGGGGCAGCAGCACCAGGAAGCACATAGAGGAGCCAGCACCAGGAGTGTCACATCATTATACATGCTGTCATTCATGTATATACGAGTATCTCATACACACACAGGCTTCAGGGGGCACCAGCACCAGGAGTGTCACATCACTATACAGGCTGTCAGGCATGTGTATATGAGTATCTCATACACACACAGGCTGCATGGGGCAGCAGCACCAGGAAGCGTCACATCATTATACAGACTATCAGTCATGTTTATGTTAGTATTTTATTCACACTCAGGCTGCAGGGGGGGCGCCAGCAGAAGGAAGCACATAGAGGAGCCAGCATCAGGAGTGTCACATCATTATACAGGCTGTCATTCATGTGTGTAGGAGTATCTCTTACACACACAGGCTGCAGGGGGCGCCAGCATCAGGAAGCACATAGAGTAGCCAGCACCACAAGTGTTACATAATTATACAGGCTGTCAGTCATGTGTATAGGAGTATCTCATACACACACAGGCTGCAGGGGGCGCCAGCACCAGGAAGCACATAGAGGAGCCAGCACCAGGAGTGTCACATCATTATACATGCTGTCAGTCATGTGTATAGGAGTGTCTCATACACACACAGGCTACAGGGGGCGCCAGCATCAGGAAGCACATAAAGGAGCCAAGCACTGGGGATGTGGCTGTGCCTCCCACTTATGAATAAGCAGGATAGCTGAATATGATAATGGCTCATTGGGCGTACAACTTAAAGTCCTGATTGTTTAAGTTTACAAGCATGTAGAGGGACAATGTAGGGATAGGGGCAATGCTTTGTAATAGCAATTTATGAAAATATAGTTGTGGGGGTTAATTTGCCTGACAGGTTCTATGTAAAGATAAGATTGTTTTTTACCAGTGGCTGTAGAGCTAACAAACTCCCAGCACTAACATCTCTCTGGCGCTCGGTTCCGCGCAGCCTCCATACCGTTACCCCTACTTTCTGTTTGTATACAGAGGCTCATTGGTGACTACATGTTGACAGAGTGCTCCCCCTGCAGGCTGCTGGTTTGGTTTACTATAACACCAGAGAGAGGTGAACATAGGATATTTGTTATTTTTAGGACCCCTGGTGCCCATATGAAGTAAAACCTTATCCCGGACAATCCCTTAAAATAAAGATACATAGTAGAGGAAAGGGTAACCTTGGGTTTTCATAGCAAACTTCACATGCAGCAGGCGGAGGTAAAGGTTAAGATTATTATGGGCTGTCATGTTTTCAGACTTGAACACTGGAAGACAGAGAAATCATGATCTCTGTCCTTCTGTCATTCACAGTAATCCCTAGTTATCCCTCACCCCGGGACCTTCTCTAACAGCAGAGACAGTCCCTTCAGCTGTCGGGCTCCATAGCAGACATTGTGCTTCCCTCCCTGATCACCAGTGCTTGGGAGAGAGACACAAGGCATAATCCACTGGGAGGACACATGTGAGGCACAGAACAAAGACAGGGGCCAGACAGGTATGAGGCACATCCCCTTGGGAGGACAGACACAGATGTGAGGCACAAGCCGAAGGAGTAGACAAGCTGAAGACATCACCCGGAAGGAGGATGTATTCACACTGGGCCTGTGGCCACCCCTAACCCAACACTGGTAAACATCATGCTAAAACGTAAACCACAAGGTACGAGCCTGCATAGGTGACACATAATGAAGCAATACATAGATAGATGTGTGTCCATTTGAGGCATTTATTGTCCACAGACTACCAGGTCTACCACTTGATTAATATGGTTTTGATTCCCATGTTATAACTGTTTACGCTTATATTTGCTATAACGCCCCAATCTGATATGTGTTACACTGGTTTAACGCAGAGTGTTATATATTCTGGTAATATGTTGGGGAATGAGTCAGTCTAACGTTTGAGAAATCGCATGTTCAGTTTTTGTACACTAAGGCTTTAATATACATCTATTAAAAGTTCTGCAGTTCTATCCAACTCTCCTGGAACAATCGCCCTGTCAGGACCTTATAATGATATTCATGATGAATATAAGATTAAGGTCCTGGCAGGGCCATTGTTCATGGACAGATAAACTCCAGTTTATGGACAGGAATGTCTGGCTGATGAGTTAAAATACAGGAGGCATTGCTTTACATATCAAGGAAGCAGAGCAGAACTTATAATGTATATTTGTAAAATAAATAAAGGCGGTCCCCTACTTAAGGACACCCGACTTACAGACAACCCATAGTTACAGACAGACCCCTCTGACTTCTGGTGAAGCTTTCTGAATGCTTTACTATAGTCCCAGACTGCAATAATCAGCTGTAAAGTGTCTGTAATGAAGCTTTATTGATAATCCTTGGTCCCATTACAGCATATAAAGGTTTAAACTACAATTGTCACTGGGGCCAAAATTTTTTTTGTCTGGATCTACAATTATTAAATATACAGTTTCGACTTACATACAAATTCAACTTAAGAACAAACCTCCGGATCCTATCTTGTACGTAACCCCGGGACTGCCTGTAATGTCCTGCCTAGGTAAAGTTGCCAACCTCTTTAAAGCATAGGCAGCAGTGTTTGGGATAGGTTGGAGGTACATATACTGACATGTTCTAGGCATAATATAAGGGGCTGCCTAAGTGATGGTGGTAGTAGTAGAAGTAGTAGATTCAAGTTGAGGGCAGGTGTAGTACTCACAGATTGACTCACCACTCTGGGAATAGTAGGGATCGCAAATATGTGAACCTTATAAGAAAGTGGGAGGTTGGATTTCAGAAAGGACGCAAAAAAAGTTGCACATGCTGACATATCAGAGAAACTGTTCGCTCTTCCTACCAGCAACCGCTGAGTAAAGTTCCGTCAACATGACTGTGTTCTGCTAAGCCATACTGTAAGTACTTTGTCTCTGCAAAGACAGTTACTTTAAAAACTTTCTCTTCTTTAAAAGACTGCCAGTAACCACCAAGCAGGATGCCTATTGTAGTGGGATGTAACTGCAAAACAAGTTGCCTCTCGTACCATATTTGTAACCACAAATCCAGATGCTTAATGCAACATAGATTCTACTGATCTCCAGTAATTTGCAGCGTTATTGTACCCTTATTGGGTCTCTTGAACGTACCATCCACCTACCAACGATCCCCTTACAGATGGATATAATAGGTGACTGCTATGCCCGCAGAACCTTACCTTACAGTAAAATTTACGTTGGAGTGGGAGGAAGTAAAAACAGCCAAAATAAAGTATTAAATAGAAGATCTTTCTGAATATAAAATTCCAACAGCTTCCGAAGCAGTAGGATATTTTCTAGTGACAGTACAGTATTTTATATGCTGGATGAACGTAAGGGTACAATGTACTCATAACTATTGAATTATGATCACTTCTAGGGGTATGTTCGCCGCCAGGCTTCCATTTCCGTACGTCATGCTGCCTACTAATCCAATTGATATCAATCTGCTCATTTTAGAGTAGTAATGTAGCTGTGGTTGCTCATAGATGCATCATAATCTGACTTCCAGAATGTCATTTAAGGTTTTTTTTCCTGAAAATGACCCTATAATGGATTTTCATTAAATATATATTCCTACTGTGAATCACATTGATCCTCTGTACATTGCACAAACAATGCAGAACATCTGGTGTCATATTGCAACCTCTAATGGAGTCCACATACGCCGTGTCATATTTTTAGTACCTTTAAGACTCTAGTGTGTCCCGTGGTTGTGTCTTTCCCATGGTAGGGCTGTATCTATTTTTAGATATTTTGACTTAATTACACTTTAAGCAAAAATTGCAGAGTATAGAAAAACGCACATTATGCAGAGATTTGCCGGAGGGAAATTGCTTGCAGAGTTACTGCAGTGGTAGCACCTTCGTGGTTCAGTTTTATTAGGAAGGAAACTTCAGGATTGGGAGAACGTAGTGCATTTAATATTAACATAACAGCAGGTTTTTTAAACATATTGATTTTTGTCTGGGAGGAATATAACAGGAATAAAAGTATCTTCATAAAAGACAAAGAATATATATACGGTATATATACCACTCACCGGCCACTTTATTAGGTACACCTGTCCAACTGCTCGTTAACACTTAATTGCTTATATATATATATATATATATATATATACACTCACCAGCCACTTTATTAGGTACACCACGCTAGTAACGGGTTGGACCCCCTTTTGCCTTCAGAACTGCCTCAATTCTTCGTGGCATAGATTCAACAAGGTGCTGGAAGCTCCTCAGAGATTTTGGTCCATATTGACATGATGGCATCACACAGTTGCCACAGATTTGTCGGCTGCACATCCATGATGCGAATCTCCCGTTCCACCACATCCCAAAGATGCTCTATTGGATTGAGATCTGGTGACTGTGGAGGCCATTTGAGTACAGTGACCTCATTGTCATGTTCAAGACACCAGTCTGAGATGATTCCAGCTTTATGACATGGCGCATTATCCTGCTGAAAGTAGCCATCAGATGTTTGTGCACACGCCCAGTTATGCAGAACTAGCAACCTGGAAACTTGCCCCGCATGGGTCTATAAAAGAGGAGGGACATCATAGGGGGATTATTTTCTCAGGGCTTCTGCGACCATGTTACGCCCTGAATGAAAGCTAGTTGGGACGGCTGGGCAGGGGGTGGGCGGGCACAGCCGGCGGGGAAATGGGAGTTCCCCACCCTGGGCCTGTGCATGGCTGTAGCCAGCCCACATTTCATATGCTGGCCTGGTGTAGAGACAACCAACTTGCGCAGGGACCCGCCCAGTTATTAGTCAAGAGGCCCGAAGCCCTGCTCCCCTGAGCAGTGTGGCAACAGCCCACCGCCCTTCTTCTTCAGAACACCCGCGTGAACAAATCCGGCACATGAGCTAACCTCATCATGTGATACCGACTTTAGAGATGACGTGTTAGAGCGAGACGAGCGCTGGTTTCAGAGAAGCGGGGTGAAGGAAAAGGTGAGTTTGGGATTCTGGATCCGATGACGTGCAGCATAGCGGTCAGATAAAACAGAGCAGAGGGTGATCATTTGTAACAGTGTCTTAAAGCACACTAGTTACAATTGAGCCAGGGACCAAATTTTTTCCAGTGAAGAGTGGCCCTCCAGCATACAATTGGGCCCCAGCAATTGCTGGGTAAGCCCACTCCCACTACACTTGGGTAGAGGTGGGTTGAAGGAGAAAGAAAGGATCATATTCCTAGAGGTTTGTAATGAATTGCAATCTATTTCCGGGCTTGTCGCTAGAAAAAGCTACAAGCCTGAGAAATGTCCCCCAAATGGCTCAGTCTATGTAAGTGATAAAGATACAGCCAACTATATGTATGGTAGATTCTCTAATATTCATGATACCAGCTGCCACACAGGAGAAGTGATCTCCATAACATCTTCTCTGAATGTGTGAACAATATAGTAAAAGAGAATTAGTAACCCTGCAGCTGCATTATTCTCTATAACCTCTGGACTTGACAGTATACTGACTAATACTACTTCTAACACTAAAGGTTTTAGTGATGTTTGAGAGGGACAGAATGGGCAATTGTTCATAAATCTCAGTGCTGAGAGGAAGGATAAGGATGAAACGATCACAAAGCCAATGTGGAGTTTCCAAAGGAAGATCAAACTGTTGTACAGAGCCAGTGGCCCAGGGACTGAACCTTTAAAGTAATACACAGGTTCACAAAAATCCAGTAGTTGTACATGGCTCCATTCTGGCTAGAAACAATAATGCTAATCTGAATGTGAACAATGCCCTTTATAGAATTTTTTCATATCTATAGCTTATGAATTTCTAAGTTTCTTACCCACTCGTTTATTCCACCCACAGCACATATCGTATCTTACAAATTACCAAGCCACAGGTCATACACGGAAAAGCCTCTAACAAGAAGAAAAGTTTGCTTGCCCCCCACCCACCCCCAGCAGGAAAAAGGAAACCCCCAGAATCTGTTGTGAATCATTATGAGTGAGGACATTCTGATTAAATCTCCCCAATGGGGTTTTATAATTAATTAAAGAAAAGTTAATTGAATGGGGACAATCATAACAGACAATTTGTAAATCACAATCTCACTCCTTGTCTTCCTGAATAATCCACCAATATCTGCACAATGGTGAAAAGTAACGCACAAAATCATTCAAACCCTATCGAGGGGGTATTTGGATTCATTTGCATATCCCAGTTCTGCATTCAAGTCAATGGAGCGTTACATAGCAATGCTGTTCTGAGATTCTAAAAAAGGAAAATAGAAAAGAGAAGGTCCTACAGCAAAGATCATACAGGACCTTTCCATGAAGAAATGATTGGTGCATTGTGTGCCCCTGTCTTTTGTTTGTACTTCCTTTTTACTATGAGTCTTTGGTTTATCTCTATAGCCCGCATCGGTTTCTTTCCAATGATATCAAAAGGGACAGAAGAATCAACTAGCACTGGCCCAACTTTTCCATGTGCTCCATAGTAGATGCCACGGTCACCCCTATCTACAGCTATGGAGCTCGGAGCTGGTAATTTGCTACAAAAGCCTTTTTGTTGTATAACCAAAGGCATAGAAACGAAAAGACGAGCAGATCCTCCTAGAGGGGGCACACATCAGTATGTCAGTTAGGATTGGTTTACCAATTCATGGTGGATCCTGGTGGGAGGTGTTTCTTTTAAAGCAGTGGTCCCCAACCTTTTGTATTCGAGGACCAGCTGCATTTTTAACAAATTTTTTTCCAAGGGACCTGAACCATGTGTGTCCAGCCAATTACCCAAAACCCATATTAAAGTGTCATTTCTGAAAACCCCCCCCTCTTGTTAGCCCGCCCCATAAGTGTTTCCCCTGCACCCTTGCAATGTCCCTTGCACAGCCCCCATAGTTAAGTCCCTTGCAAGCCCCAATAGTAATGTCCCCTGCACAGCCCCATTAGTAATGTGCAGCCTGGGACAGTCACCAATAGGAATGTCCACCGGCACAGCCCATCGTAATGTCCCCTGCACGCCCCCATAGTAGGTACCCTGCACAGCCCCCATCGCAATGTCCCTGCACAGCCCATAGTAATTCCCGCACAGCCACCATGGAATGTAACCTGCACAGCCCCCAGAGTATGTCCCCTGCCACAGCCCCCATAGTATTGTCCCCTGCACAGCCCCCATGTAAGTCCCTGCACAGCCCCATAGTATTGTCCCCTGACAAGCCCCCATAGTAAATGTCCCGACCAGCCCCCTTAAAATAAAAAAATCTGTATACTTAGCTCTAACGATGCTGCGCACAGGCCAGGGCAAAGATGGGGTAACTATTACAGTTTTTCTTTTAGTTCTTTTGGCCCCATGTTGGGGGAAAGGAAAATATACCATCAGTTAACTGATGGTTAGATGGGTATTAATAAGAAGAACAGAACAATGTCCATCAGAACGTCTTTTATTAAACTCTATTTTCCACATCACGGAAAATACAGAGTTATAAAAAGTTATGATAATCCTGGGGGCACTCCCTGTCGCGCTGGGTGTCCGGCCCGGTCTCCTGCTCTATGCACGCAGAAGGGTGGGGGGCAGGACTGGGCAAGACTGCTGACGCTACAGGGGAGTATATAGAACATCTGGCAAGACGTCCCTCTATCCCCAGGTGGCAGAATAAGTGGCATAAATTTGTTTGTGTTTCTGGTGTGTGAACTGTGCTAGGTTTTCTGATTGGATTGATTGAGCCACACCATTGCGGTCTGGTTGCCGGTTGCGCTGTGCTGGATAGGTTCTTTATAAATAAAATTAAAATGCGATTGGGATAAGTAGCCAAGCGGTCAGGCTAATGCATAACTTTTATACATATACTTCCGACAGCATATAGTATTTATAAATTTAAAAAGAAGTCCTGAGGCGCATATGTTCGTCAGAACTTTTTGATTGGACACATCTACCATCAGTATAAAACTGTCCTTACTGTCCACTAAGTATAAAGAGAAAGAAGGCATCCAAAAACTTTCATACTAAGTGGTTAAATCTAATGTTCTTTTAGACCTTTTTTGTGCTTCCATGTCTTATAAAGAGTCTGGCGACGCAGGAGAAGTAAGTGCCGCACCCTAAAGATGGTGTTATGCAACAGGACCCGTCCTCCAGTCAAAGAAGACGCTAAGGAGAGGGTGTCAACTCTGCCTCGGACGCTCGATTATTATGCAGACAAGTTTTGTAGAGGCATTTAATGTGTGAAACACTCAACATAACTAGTTAGTGTCAAAAACGACATGATGGACAAGAGAATATTTTAGTATTTAATTATGAAAAAACTAGCTTTTTGTGAAGTACTCATTCTCTGTTAGGATTACCATAAACTAAAACAGTATTCAGCGAAGTCAGATCAAGACATATATAGTGCTGGACCCAGCGGGCTCTGCTGAAATCAATGAGGTCAAAGCCAAAGGAAGGAAGGAGGAAGAGCTCTATTCTCTGTGTAGTGGCCGGCCCAGGTAACTGCAGCTTAAATAAATGGGAGATGGTCTGCAGTAACCCAGTTGTCTGAATGTTAAACCTCCACCGATCTCATATCTAATCCAATGACTAAAAACCTTTAATACATACTTTTTCTAATAATAAAACAAACTACATACAGGGTAAGTATTGACAATGAGTCAAAATCTTACCAGGACTACAGATCACCACAGCATTTACTTGAAGAAGTAAACACCATCAAAGACGGACCCTGGAGAGGAGTATGTGGCTAGGATTGTACCCTGTTTTAGATCAATTTAATACTCTCTCTTCAAATTGCAAATCACTTTTTTTCCAGGATATCATTTTGGTTTAGTATTTTAAAGGGACATCTACGACCAAGATCCAAGCCTGTAAAACCAAACACACTGTCATACCTGGTGTGCCCAGCTGAAATAGATCGACTCTTCTTTTAGTTTCCTATGCCCTTGTGTTTAAAAAGGCTTAAAAAATTATGCAAATGAGCCCAAGGGTCTCCAGGCTCTATTAATACTTATGGAGCCCAGAGCCTAAGAGCAGATCCTGCCAGATGGAGCACACACCTGTACATCAGTGGGTTTGGTTTACAATCCCTGATCCTGGCGGTAGATGTCCTTTAACCTGCAGACAAGCTATCGTATGACAACTAGACAACTAGTTATACGAGCAAGGTGTTCTGTATATCACTACCACATTTCCTTATAAACCAATTCTCTCAGATGAGCATATTACAACAGAGCCTTGTCCAAAATAGAAAAGTCATTTAAAGGGAACCTGTCAGTAGGTTTGGGGCCACTTAACCACTATCATCCCTTCATGCAACTGGGGTTTAGGATCCCAAACCTTTTTACCTTAACTATATAGGTGGCACTATTCCAGAAATTCAAGCTGGGTTCGGTGACTTCAGTCCACTCCGGTCCCCAGCGCATGCACACTGCATGTGGTAAAGTCCAGGTTAACACGCCTCGCTTCACCGCTATTCAGAACATGCACAGTGAAGTGATGTGTAGCGACCTCCGCTTCACTAGTGCGCATGTGATGGGGGTCTGAAACGGATTCAAGTCACTGGACCGCACCAGCTTTAAAAGCTTCAATCTCCGGAACATAAATACAAACACAACTTAGGTAGAAAAGTTTAGGACCAAGTTATATGAAGGGATGCTGGAGGTTTTGGGGCTTCATACCTATTGACAGTTTCCCTTTAATGTACAAAAAACTTACTAAAATATCTGATCTATGTGGGTAATGAGCTGGAGCTATAGACAATACAATAGTCATGAGGTGTCCAAAAAAAGACACTGGCCAACATTTACTAATAACAGTGCAGTGAGTACTATGTGCAGTGTCCTGTGTAGTGTGCAGGGGGCGCCAGATTCTGTAATTGTGTTGCACGTTCTTCATGAATCTGGTGTCCCCTGCACTGCCCCAACTTTTTGTGGTGCACATTTAACATGGGGTGTGCAGCACAAATCTGTAGGATTTTGCATGATAAATCTGGCGCACGATCCGATTGAGCATCGGAACAACCCTTTCAGTGCAGAAATTTGTGTTGCATGAAGATTAGCGCAGCCGCAACACGAAAGGGTTGTGTGCAACACATATGTGGCGACGGACACTTGCTAAATACGTGTGCAAGTAGTTTGCACTGGAGCAAGGGCCTTAGTCAATGTGGGCCACTGACTATATGACTTTATTGTAGGCAAAGCCCCCATGTAAATGGGATAGATTCCAGGAGTCTAGCCATATGGCCAATACAATATGGATGGAGGCGATCAGCAGCGATGTCAGGTCTCACATTGCTACCAATAATCTAATAATGGCCTATCCTAGGGATATCCTTCCTCTCCCAAGTGAAAATGGATTAAAATGATTCTGTAGATGGGTTGTTGTGCCAGGGATTCATTCTATATGATAGATTAGGAAATTGCCTACTACATGGGTTTTTTTCTGAATCAACATGGTACGTTTTTTTTATAAGCTATATTTTGCATAAATTATCGGACAATTTGAAAGGTTTTGTTTTTGGCTTGTGTATTTTGTATAATGTAACATTTAAGATGATATGACTCGAATCCTTCCCTAATGTATTATTCAAATGGCTGAGCCGCATTATATCCCGTTCTGAAAAGATGAAAGCGTCACATCCTCGTGGTACCGATTACTTGATCATTTTGTATGACAGAAGAGTCCATTCAAGAACTGACGCACAAATGTGGACCAATTTCACTCCATAAAGGGGCTATTTAGGAGTCTTCAGCCTGCCACGTGTTATGGTCCGTGCCCTTATGAAGGCTAGTTCTTACTTTCTGATAATGGCTCTACCATAAAAGAACTTCTATTCAAAGGACTCCTCATTTATTCTTCTGTACAACTTGTAATGGATAATTTACCTAATTATGCCATTAACGTTTTTCTTTAATAAAACAGTTAATTCTGTAGTAATATCTTCTCATGGATGATGGAAAAACATAATTGAATCATAGAGTGGGTTCCTCATATGAGTACCATAAGCCTTACGGGCTTCCCTAAGACATCCGGTGCTCAGGTTACAACAAGTAGTGGATACATTTGGGCGGTAGCCTGGGCCAAGCCTTCTAGGGTGCTATTGATACCCAAACACTCAAAAATTTATAACGAGGAAGAGACCTTCACCGATGAATACTATAATCTGTTTTTTGTATCAATACACAAGCTATTTCAGACCTTTGGAAGGTCATTCAAGGTCCTGAAACTGCAGATTTGAAGCAGGCCAGGGCAGAAGGGACTATCTTCTAAACCCAAGAAGCTTGATCACTAACATATGTGCGGAAGTGGAATTCTGGATTGTATGGGCCCCTCACTTTGATTTATAATATCTAAAAAACCCAGAGGCCCATGATAGACTTACTGTGCCCACCATGAACAAACTTCCCAAGGTACCCCATACCTTCATTTAACACTGTAGGTCACACAGTCTGTAAAGGAACTCGGTAAACCAAATTTTACACCATTAACATATTAGCTCCTTCAGGTAGGGGATGAAATGTCCTGTCTAGAATTACCTCTTATTTTTGAAATATGCCATTGTTTACCTATAAAAACTCACACATGCAATGCGTCAGAAGAGTCATTATTGCCTGAGTAGTCACATTCTTGCCTAACATTTGGTAAAGGTGCTTAGGGAGAGCTTTCAATCAGGTTCAGAAGATTTGCCTTTGCCTTACGTGGGACCTAAAATGGGTCCCCTGAATTGAGAGCCTTACCAGAAAGTAGTAAGCTATGTGCCTATTAAAATGTTAAGGAAAAACCTACAGTCCACGGGATCGACATATTAAGGTAGATCCGGTGGTGGTTTTGCAGCTTAACGAATGTAATGGATAGCCCTTTTAGGGCTATTCATTTAGTCCAAATCTTTTAGAAAGTTTTTATGGCCTTGACTATGAAAATTTCTAAAGAGGCTAACTGGGGCATGGAGTACTGGAGATGAGCTACACGGCATGCTTCTCCACTCCCAGTAGTCTCTTTGATCCTCCTACCTCTCCCCTCCACAAGGAAGCTGCACGCACTTAAAGCCGAGAGCGTAGGTAGTAAAGGCTAGGGTATCCATAAAGCCGGAAGTTCTGCGCAGGGGCGCAAAACCAAGCCAGCAGCTGGACTCTCAAAGCCGGAGCTACTGCGCTATTGCGCAGAAACTCCTGGCTCGGGAACGAGGGAGTGTGCGCAAGCTTCTTGAGCTGCATGCTGAAAATAATGGTAGGAGGATCAAGAGGCTACTAGGCGTGGAGTTAGCCGAGCCGTGTAGCTCATTGTCCGGCTAAATCACGGCCCAGAAGCCCTCTTAGAACATTTTCATATCACGGCCATAAAACTTTCTAAAAAGATTGTGGGGGACTAAAGGGATTAGCCCTAAAGGGCTTATCCGTGAACATCATTAGATGTACCTACCACGGGATCCCGACTAGGTAGATCTGTGGTGGGAGGTGTCCTTAGGTGACATGAATTTTGAAAAATTAAAAAGTAAAACGACAATACAGGAATGGGGAAAAATACCTTAAAAAACTCGAAAATGCTGTGGGTCAAGAGATTATGAAAATGTATTAATGTGTAGGGCCATCTTTGCGATTTCTAAGATAATGGGTTACAATGGAACAGCACACACATGGCTGCATACTAATCTGTTTTCTGTTAGGTAATACAATTTCCTACCACATTATACAGAGGTAAACAGAGGTACTTACAGAACCAAGGTAATACACCAGTCATCAGTCCTATGTGAAAATATATTCTCTGCCCAATTGATTCGAACAACATGGGTTACCATCACGAAGAAGAGAACAAACACAGGGCTCAAGAGGTTTCTGTGCCGGACTATCTTATGTGATTCCAACTGGATATGTATTTATAGGATCTGAGGATTGCAGTCATTTATGGAGTTCTAATTCTAAAGGGATTTGATCTGGGGCGACTAAATGATTTGGGAACATGGTGACTGGTTTGCAACTAAAGCCTTATTTGCCCATTCAACTTTAAACCCTTCGCCCCACCAGCGGCCCACGTAGAGGACCTGCTTTAAATGGTTGTTTGGTCTACAGGTAAAAAAAAAACTTTGGGACATTTTTGGCTGTGGAAGTAAACGCTTCCTTTTTCCATTTCTCCTTGACAAGTAGGGAGCCAATTATTTGTTTTTTTGCATAACCCCAATGATCCACATTGTATATCAATTCTGTTCCAGAAGCAAATAAAACAATGAAGTTTCACATTTTGTGTCTTCACTAAACAATGAGAAGGACCGTTTAGCACAAGATTCGAGGGATAAAATGATCTTTACCCCTTCCCACATTACTGAAGCATTCGGCGGGTGCTCCCAGTTGACTGAAAAGAGAAAAGAAAAATCATTTTAGTTATATTTTGGTCCCCCAAATTTGTATATTTACTACGCGTATTATTTATTAGTTGGCAAAATTAGTAATATGTTCATTCTTTAGTATTTTGAAATCTTTAATGCTTTTATAAGGGGAACCTGATGTCGAAGCACATTTAGGCCAATTAAATCATCACTCAAAAGCCCTTTAGTGGCCCTAATTGTCTTATATTATCTCTGTAAATGGCAACTATAAAATAAAATAGTAGTAGTACCCCAGCTTCACTGGAAATGTACCGTAGGCTTGGCACACAAAAACGCAATAATTATAAAGCAACGCCAGGTTAAGAGACGCACAAGGATGGGTCCCATTGGTCTCATCAGGACTCTTTCCTAAGGAACGTATGAGAATTTTATTATGGCACCAGACAGAGATGATATCGGATCTATGGTTGGTTTTAATTTAAGGTCCCAAATTATCACCTCCTGACAGGTCCATTTCTGTGGCCCAAAAAGAGACATAAGCTCATGCATGCAGGGAAGAGTTATCAGAAAGTCTCAGAGAGCAGAACTGCTTTCTAGTTGCCCTGGAAACTCAATCAAGTTCGCTTTTCATTTTAAGCATCAGTTTTTGTAAATTTAATGCTGAAAGCTCTGATTGGTGCATGGCTAATGGAACAATTCTGCTCTCAGACCTACTGATAAGATCTCCCCCCCCATATGGTTTGGCAGCTTTCCGAGGTACAGTTATTGCACGTTATGTTGTCTTGATAAGTTTTAAAGCTATAAAACCAGAGGGTGTTGAATTTTAAAAAAAGGGAGGGAGATGTTATCTTTTATAGGATCTCATCCGTTTAATGAAGCACACCTGCTTCTGTTTTCCAAAAAAATGAGCATAAGAGTAACAAAAGTAAAGAAGCAAAACATTATGCACTAAATAGTATTTGGAAAGGAATTTAGGAAATCATGGGAATCCTCCAGTACAGCCAAGTTCTAGCTGAGATGTACCTGTGAATCACAGTCTCATGACTATTCCATCTCATGCACTAAATTTCATTGCATCACAACACACTAAGAGAAAGATTTCCCGAGCATTCACAATTCATTGGAACTTCTGCGTTGTGTTCCACTTTAATACCAAAATTTTTTTTATTTAGATATTTCTTCATTGTATCGAGTCATTAGACTGAGTAAGTAGATGTAGGAGAACATCTCATTTTTTCGTGTGCACTCACTCGCATCGGCGAGCTGGTCGGCACGCCTATGCATCTCCTCCAGCTCATTGCGCATATCAGCGTCGTCTGCCATGTGATCGGTGTGTGCTTGGGATTGGGGGGCTGGAAACAGGGAACAGCTCAGACCCTTAAAGTAAAAAAAAAAAAATTGAGAAAATAATCTCATTGTCCACCACACAAGAATGACGGAAATAGTGGACAAATAGACCACAGAAAAGTAGATGTTCATTAACTAGCATAACTCAATAGCAAGTCAAATACAAGGAACTAATACACTTAATAAAAAACCAATGTTCATTTTCTAGATTCCTTCTCTACCTCCAAAAATGAGATCATACTGAGGAGGTTTACAGATATTTGGATAGAGCATGGTGTCATAGAGGAAAAAACACAGGCTGCTGGAGACTAAACCGGGAGGTTTCTATCTCACCACAGTGTTTTATTTATATTAATACAGGTCAGTGTGTCCTATAAGATCTTATATCATCCTTTCGTATACAGCCTTGTCTACTTTTATGCTAACGTGTTGAGTGGGGACCAATATCGCTGCACAGTTTGGGTGACATCATAGCAGCTGGTCCCTAGCGAACAGCTCTGAAACGGCCTTGGGGAAAACTGCTAAAAGTGCAAACAAGCTCAATAGTAACACACCGATAATATTATTCCTCATGCAGACAACAGAATTTTGCTGCAGGTAAATATTGAGTCACCAGCATATATAATGTGGGAATTTATTAATGCTTTTGTGTCTATTCCAACTTATTCCAAGTCACAGATTGTCAGCTCCACAAACCTCGGTGTTCTGACCTCATAGCCATTTTATTTTTGTGTTTTTTTTTTGGGTGCATTTGTTTATGACATTTCTCGCACTTCTAGTTTTTGACAATTCACTTTTGGCGCACATTTAGATCACCAAAAAGCAAGTCTATCAACTTCTACATCCCCTTCCTGATGTGGAGTGAATTTCTGACAGCCTTTTCTTCTTGCGATGCACCACGTAAATTAGGCCATTCACAACAATGTAAAATCACAGCAAAAAATTGGGTGCCACCAAAGAAGATGGATTCCCACCTTTGGTCTTGAGATATCCAAATGGCATATATCAAAGAGTTTTTGTGCAATGTTAAAAAGAGAAATAAGAATATATATACTTTATAACAAAGTGTCAGTTAATAAACCAGTGAGAGTTAGAGGGTCATTTATCACACGCTGGCACTTGTACAGCGAAACATCAGGCTCTACGCTCTACTTGGATAGGAAATAAGTGCGACAGTGACTTTTTCATGTGTGGCTGACGGCAGCGAGTGCCCCGATGCAGTGACAGGACCATTCCACGCTGTCGCAATCCCGCCATTGCCAGCACCCCCCTTTGCTATCCATAGGAAGGCAGTCCTGCAACCTATATACCCCCGCTTATCTCACGTTCTAGCCAGTACTAAAGGCATGATTACCCGGTAGTAGCGTGCTGCACCTCTATGGAGAGGGGAGGGTAGCTCCGCTCCTCTCTCAGCACACATGGCATATGGGATGGCGAACAGGTCATTGTGAAGGAAGCTTTAGACTTCTCCAACATAGCTGATCTTCTCAAAAAATGATGCACTGGTTAATTCACTAATCCTAAGGATCAAGTTACAACATGGATAACTGTATTTTCAGTGTTGCAGTAATCTGCAAAAATTAAAGCAAACACTAAAGCCTCAGGCTCACAAATGTATGCTATGCCCGAGCGTGGCATACAGCACCCTACTGTGCCGTGCCCAATGCACTTCTACGGCTAAACATGATAGCCCTACTCACTACTCAACTATAAATTGTACTGTATGGGGTAGAGTGGGGTAGAAATTTTATAGCGCGCCTCAGGCAGCAGAGGTTGGGTTCACCCTGTCCAGGGTACCTAATCTGTCTATTAACATAATATTCTGTATATGTTAGTGAAAGTAAACATTCGGCCATCCTACTAACAGGGTACAGGAAGTTTGTTGGCTAAGCCCCCAATTACTTCCTATGGTACAACAAATACACAGCACTATACAGAGGATAGTCAAAAGGGGTGAAGTCAAATTCCATGTACAGAAACCAACACATTTGCCCAATTTCATATTAACCTCTCGGTTATTTTTCGGGTATTAAAGAAATACAAAAGATTTAGGCAGATGTTCCCATTGTCAGATTTGTTCAACTTTATATGTTACCTAATAGACACAAGTGAAGGACAAATATGGAATCCTCTGTAAATACTTGAAGGAACTAATGCGCGGAGCAAGGTGTGCGCTGACAGCTGTGCATAGGTAACATGGCTGAACAATGTATGCATTCTATCATAGCAGGGCCCCGAGGCCCAGAGAGATGGGTGCACACTATGTTTAGTTGGCTGACCTGTCTATAAATAATGCAGCCTCACATGTATGAAGCTGTACCGCCCCTAGGCTGATGTAAGAACCCATTTAAAACGTTTGTATTGGTATTTATGTAAAATAAATAAAACCTCAGTGTCTATCGAGCAGAGAGTAATTCTTCCAGATTAGTGACAGCATGCTGGCATCATCCAGATGATCAACTTTGAATGATATGTAGTTGTATAAAGTCACATAGGCAGAGAGCTCATGCTGAAGTCAAGCTCTCTTTACCTCAGTCACCCCCTCTGCTGTGACGACCTCTGCCTCTTCTGTAGGACACAGGTCGTCAAATGATGGTTGATCTGAACTAGAGAGCTGACTTCAGCACTCAGACTGTATTGATATTTTAACCAAATTTATTTTCAGTTTTTTTCCACCTTGCAGGTCTGGAACAGGAATCTGAAATAAGTCCAAGGTTATTAAAGGGCTATTCTTATGTTATATCTATGGACATTTCCACTGATATGTCATAAAAATATGATCGATAAAGTACTGACTTCACCTATTGGAAGAACAGAAGTTGCTCACCCTTTCCAGCAGCAAATATATAGATCAATGAAAATTACAAGCTTTTCCCGGACGCAGGAAAGGGGGTCAGTGGACCCCCATCTCCAAGTCAGTTGTTGGGGCCCCACACACTCCATTAGATTATAGCCTCCCAATGTCATTATTTAAAGGACATGTAATGTTCAAGATTGAAACGGCAACTCCAATTCCTTTCTCTCGCACTTTATCCCTTTGATTGAAAAAAAACCCAAAATTCATATTCTTATCCGTCATAAGGAGGTTTATCCTAGCAACGTTAATCCTAGCAGTTTCCCACATGCTATATTTATGCACAGATTTATATAAAACCCATACATGTATTACAAAGTAGAAAACATTTAAAGCAGGTTTAAAGATTTGAAAGGAAAACTTAATTTGTTACCATGGACTGATGGACGCCTCGTTTTCGGGAACTGCGGGGGGATCAGCCTGAGGCTCCCAATGATCAGCAAGTTCGGGCCTATCCTGTGGATAGGGCCTTACTTTCCTTGTGTGGGAAAACCCCTTTAAGAGCTTGAGTCACAGTGAGAAAAAGGTGAACAAGAGTCATCCAGAGCTGGCAATGTTCCAACACCAGCCCATCTCTGCTGTGCTGAATTTAGGGTTACACCAAGACGTAATGGACCAGACGTTCTTTCTAATGATTGGTCTTCCCACCTCTCATCGCGCCATGTTTGTATATATTGCTATATGGGCCTACATACAGAGCAGGTCGCCACAGGGCCCCTAACAGTTGTGTAAAGCGTGGGGATTTGGGCAGTAGCCTGGGGCCACCCAAACCACCACCAAGTTTCATACTGTTCTACACAGATAATAAAGAGAGGGACCGGAATGTTCATGATGTGTGCTTGCTCTAATACACATGTATACAAGAGCGCTTCGGCCTTGAGGGTTTGTTAAAGGTCCTAAAACTGCAAAACTGGAAGCATTCTAAGAAGAAAAGAAAACATCAGTCCGTTCAGTCACCTACTCAGCTGTCGGAGTCAGCCCAATGGTCTAGGAAGTAGGTGTCCGTGATAGCCAAATCCTTGAAGGAATATGTAGGTTAAAAACCACTGTTTATTTATAGATTAAAAATTATGACGCCCTAGCGATGAAAAAACTATTGTTGTGAGTCATAATTCTCAAGTGAATGTGCCGCCTGTTACCTGTATGATAATATAGGTACCACAGGCAGTATTAAAACTTCTCCGGAAAGGGGCCTTAGAGGGTTTTGGTCTGACAGTGATGGAGACCCTTCTTGATTGTCCTACTTTTCCCATAACTTGCATTCCATCACTGAGAAGCTGGAGGTGTAAAGTGACCAGAACAGGACCTATGGGCATTAGCTACATATATGTCTAAGAAGGGCCCCTAAACAGAGGTGTGGCCTCCACTTATCTTGTGACCCTGTTGTGGTATGTCACAGGATTGGTCTACAAAAAATTCACCTTTGTGTGTAAGATTTGGCCAATCCATTCACACAACATCCACATGTATTGGTAGCATGCTTTAGTCTTGGATTTTTTGGAAAATTTTAAAGCTAGAATAATTAAAAAAATTAGTCTACGGCAGTTTATATATAAAGATATTACAATATAAGTATTGCTTTTGTCTATATAGTATAACACATTAACATAATGGAAATTTATCCATAGTATTAAGGTTTTATCTGCCATACATTACTTCCTTAGCACACACCCGTACTTCTGATATATGGAGGCAGGAGATCCGCAGTGGATAAAACAGGTATGCTGCCATTCATGATTTATTTGATCCGTGTAGTTCGGAGTACTATAGAGCATGGCAAAGATTAACAGGAATGAAAGCGGAGGATTTATCCGAACACTAATATAGAAGCAGAGTATGTAGTGACCCAATCCGCTAAATGACTCCGTGCTGCACGTGACCCCTTGGATGATATTCTAAGCATTACGCTTGGATAGTCACTGATCGTAGATTACAGCAAACACTGTGAATCCTTCTGCTGTGACAGACTTTGGAAGCGAGGAGAGGCTGGGGCTCCCACTGCTCAGAGATGATTGTGACTGCGGATTACTGCTCTCAATTAAACTATTTCTAATGTAAGGGAGTTGAACCTGATTATCACTTTACTAAGTTTCTGTGACGAGCGGCAAGACAGCTGAAATCAAACTCTATCTTATCGTTTATAGTTAATCGGTTGTACGTATTTTCGGCATAAGGGACAAAAATCCTTTATTTCTTATATAATGGCTTATAGTCCAGTGTCCTTATATAGAAATACTACGACAAACAGGCGCCATGAACTGTGCACAGTCGCACCCCTGCTGGTCATTTTCCGTAATCAGGTGCCCTTATAATCCGGTGCGCCTTATATATGACCTAGATGTGTAGCAGGCAGTTTTGATGGGCGCCTTATAGTCCGGGCGCCTTATAGTCCGAAAAATACAGTATTATCTTCTATTCATCTGTCTGTCTATCGCTTTACTATCTCTCTCATATGAATCTGGCCATCTATTCTATATATGTAATCTATGGATTATTATGTATGAACAAACTATTATCTATCTATATCTTCATCCATTGATCGTCTAGCGATACTATCCAACTCCTTATCTACTCATATTTATGGATATCTATCTATAAGCTAATTGATTATATTATCCCTCTTTGAGTTATTAACGACGGTATCATATATCGCTGGTGAATGGTCCGCCCAGTGTATGATTGTTCTCCCACACACTAGACCGCTATGATCTTTTAGGAGATTCTGGACTCCTGTGATAAATCCAGTGGCTACTAAGACATTTCTATACCAAGTCCTACCTGGCAGATAATGGGCTATAGTTCTTGAGGAGGTTATAGGTAGTCCCCCTCAACCCTCCACGCCCACTTGACGCAAAGGCGGCGTAAGGGGGAAAAACGTCAATTCCGAATGTCATCAGAAATTGCACTATATCAGGATCGTACACCAAAGAAACTGGCTCATAAGCCCTGATTAAATCTAGTAATTAATCTAGCCCCTATATTCTCATGTTTTTCAACTCCATTATCAATTTATTATCTCCTCTCTCTCTCCTTATAATATTATTATATCACATCATATAGAAAATGTATGTTTTGTATATATCTATCATCTATTGGAACTTGATCCCTGGCTCTGGGAACTCCATCTCTTGTAAACTGGATCCTATGACATTGTGGTGACCCTATCAAGCAAGAAGTTAAATGTGGACTTAGGCTTTAGTGTTCCAAAGTGCCCTATGTCAAACATATCCACGACTGTGGATAATAAAAACTTACCTAGAGGTTGTTTGGTGTGCTGCATGACACATCTCTGGTGCTCCTGGCCCACCTGTGCCTTGCCCTATCACAACAGGTAAGCAATGCTCCGTGGGAAAAATTATGCAAATTAGCTCTCAAAACACAAGAAATATGTCCATTCTATAAGTAAATCGGTAGTAAGTAAGATGCCCATAAACGTTCCATGAAAAGTGCTGGGCATATAGCCAAAACGACACCTATACTTAGCGACCTCATTTAGAGATCTATCACCTACACACAGAGAATTCTACCAGCTTGGCATATACAGCGTCTCGGAAATCTATAATTGTGGTGATTGGAAGCATCATGAAGTTTTGTGCAGCCACCGTAAAAAAAACTGCTTAAAGGATGCTTTGATGATAAAATATCATATGAAATTATAGTGTATGATTATTGTTGTATGTAAAATAGAGGATTCGATGGAACAGACATTTGCCGGGGTACAACATCCTCAAGCCTCGGATTCAGAACGAAGCAACCAACATCTCTCCCTGGGCGGATTTTAATTTTACATTTCTTGACAGATGGATCCACGGAATATATGACACTGAGCCGGAATTTTTATTTACAGGCTCTAAAAAGATATGGATGTCAGAGGCAAGCTGTTTTTTTTTTACTTAATTATTATGCTTGAAATATTATATTATAAATATAATGATTAGGTGGGTTTTGAAGTGCGCTTTTTTTGTGCGGGTGGACGTTAGTGGGGTAGGAAACCTTTTATTTTCCTGGAATCTATTCCTGGTCATCCATAAGACCCAACAAAGATAGAGGGGGTCATTTACTAAGGCTGATTCGCGTTTTCCCGCTCGTGTTACCGAATTTTCCGATTTGCGCGATTGTACTGAATTGCCCGGGGATTTGGCGCACGCGATAACGGATTGTGGCGTTGGCCGGCATGCGGCGCGGGAAATCGGGGGGGGGCGTGGCCGAACGTAAACCCGAGATATTCGGAAAAAACCCCGCATTTTAAGAACAGAAAATGTGTCAGCTCGGGACGCGCTTACCTGCACTCACCCAGCGGTGAACTCCAGTTGCATTCAATGCTTTTCAGCGCAGCAGCGCCACCTGGTGCGGCGGGGAGGAACTACCTTATAACATCGGCCGGAACCGAACCCAGAGAACGCGCCGCTGGATCGCGAACGGACCGGTAAGTAAATCTGCCCAGTGTTGTCTGACTGAGGTACTAGTACAGGTACCAGCGATCGGATTTGATCACGCTGATGCCGCGATAAATCGGGGCTGGAACGGAAAACCAAGACGCTCGAAAACTGGCTTTAAAAGGCAAAATGTGTCGAGGGTACGCGCTTACCTTCACAGCCGAGCTCGGTTGAATTCGGCGGGGAGGAACTACACCATATTAAAATCCTGTCCGCCCGAATCAGCACAGAGACTGCCGCTGGATCGCGAATGGCCAGTCAAGTAAATCTGTCCCCAGATGCTGAAATGATCAAGAGGATTACATTGTATACTTTTTTTTCATAAATATTTAAAGGCTATGTATGGGCAGTGATGGTGAACGCTTTCGAGACCGAGTGCTCCAAACTCAACCAAAATCACTTTATTACCATGAAGTGCCATGGCATTTCAAGCGTAACGATTACCTGTTTTCAACTATTCAATTGATTGGCTTCTAAGGCCATCATAGGTGAAGAAGGTGGGCAAATTCAGACCATCTTGTAGCTTCTCTCAAGAAGAATGGTGGTCAAGGATGACCTCCAAGAAATGCAGATCAGTAACCCTCTATTTGCATTCCAAACATCAGTAAAGTGCTTAAAATAGCAAGAGCGGATCTTAAGTGCTGGGCTGCAAAGATTTGGCTGGTTCCGTTGGGTGAATGGATGCCTAGTGCACATGGTCGGGCACCTGCCGTGCCATGTTCGCCATCACGCTATAGGGCTCGTACACATAGGAGGGGATGTGCTAGAAGCGTATGGGAGCACAAGACTCTTTGGTTCCATACTTCAAGGCTATGGATACTCCATGTGCCAAAAGTCTGGTATCTCCATAGGGCAAGAAAGGAAGGATCAAATAGGAAAAGTCCTACAAATTTCACATCTTATGTAAACAAGAAATAATATAGTTTGCCCTTGTTGTATGTTCAGAAAGGCCTCTAAGAGTAGATGAGCAAATCATCCACGATTCAATCCAAAGAGCTTAGTAAAATCTTTCAAAAAGATTTAGTTCGGGTCCGAATTCAAATCGGTTTCACCGTGTACTAGAAATTGTAATAACATGCTCTATCTATACACAAAATTTTTGCAAATTTTTTTTAAATAAAAAAACCCCCCCAACCTCCGGACGAAGTACTGCAGTACTGGCCAACATTTCAAAGATTTCATTCGATTCAAGTAGCCTGAAAATGTCAGATTTGAACCAGACCCATACAGACCAATGAATAGATTTCTCATCTCTACAGAGTTGTGGAAACGCGGCCATGACTGGAGGACTAATATCCCGCTGATCACCATAGTCTTGGTTGGTGGAAGTGGAGGGCAAGCACAAAAAAGGAGCATACATTATACATCGCAGAGGGAAGGCAGCTGCGGCAGCCAGTTGTCTTTCAGTCTGGGACAGAGACACTAAGCTTCCAAGGAAAACAGTAAAGCTTTCTTCTTATATCTCTCAGTTTATACTCAACCCATAGGGGGATGTATGTACAGCCGCACAAATTGCAGCCGTCATAAGTCCCCCATAGCCAGCATTGGGGGCACGAGCTGCGGCACTGTACAGCTCCGTACACAGGGAAACGATAGTACTATCCTATCTTTCCCGTGATAAGCGCACGTGCTCCATGGATCGCTAGTGAGAGGGGTGAGGGGTCTCCTCCTCTCCATCGCCCCGACTATGGCTACGCGGGTGGCCATACATTTGTGTAAATGTGCATTATCTGTTTAAATGTTCTTTTAGCCGGAGATGGCAAATACCTTTATGTGTTACTTCAACATATGAAAGGGGTTTAGATTTTTTTTTACTGGGACTAACAGGGGGCAGTAAAAATATGACCTACAGCCCTCTACTACTCATTGCTCTGTTACACGTTCCTGGTGCCCCACTGTGTTCCATTTCATATATTTCTCCCGACACATAGAAAAATACTAGGCAGGTCTCCACTCCATACAATGTTTTTCTGGACTTTCTTGTGGTTTTGGGGAGACAGAAATGGAACCACAGAAGAGAAGGAGTGTCCCTAATTTAGCAATATTTTACAGTAAACAACCCCCTTTGAGTTTTTCTTTTAATGGAACTTGTCCAATTACTGGAGTGACTCTATAGGTCGTGACCTTTGCAATAAATAGTGTTTAATATGTTAGTGGTGGGTAATGGCACCCTGACAATGTACATAACATTCATCCTTTTGTTAAAACCATCTTCTTGTTTTAAGTAGTTAAGTAACACGCCATATGGCATAACAGATGCCACTTAAACGGAATGATGGAGCGGACCATATAATTACTTTAACCTTGGGTGAGTTTCTTATCAATGGCGTCCCCACCTTTAAAACAAAAACTGCTATCACAACAAAGAATACCATTTTAGAGAAGACGATATTAATGAGAGAGTAGGTATATTGTCACCTCGTAAATGCATCATAGCAGCCACTGCGCACATAAAATTTAGCCTCCACTTGCTGTTGGACTATGGCAAAAACTCCCTCATCTATAGGCCCCCAAATAAAGTTTATTAGTTACAGTTCTCTCATATGGGAAAGAGACTTCTTTTGGTCACTTAATGTTCCTGGGTGAGGGTGCAGCTAGGCCCTATACAACCCAAGTTATATCGCTGTAATAATTCTGTACTCCACACCTTACAAAAGATTTGAGTGTTGGGGGCCCAGGGTTGTCTTCTGTAGCCCTTGTCGTCCATCTCACTCAGACCTGGACCCAGGGTAATTCTAGTTGTTCGTTTAAGGTTGTGAAGGGAGTGGTTGTTGAGACTTGGGTGGGCGAGCGAGCGCTTATGTCCCCACGCCGGTTACTCTTTTTCATGCCAGGTAGACCTAGTACATGGCGGTGCCCTACTTAAGGACTACCGACTTCAGGACCCCTAGACAGAGGGCCCCTCTGCCACTGTGACCTCTGGTGAGCTCTCTGGATGCTTTACTATAGTCCCGAGACTGCAATAATCAGTCTGTTAAGGTGTCTGTAATGAAGCTTCATGATAATTCTTGATCCAATTACAGCAAAATTTTGAAACTCCAATTGTCACTCTGGGGCAAGAAAAATTTGCTAGAATCTTCAATATAAATATATACAGTTTCGACTTACATCAAAATCAACTTAAGAACAAACCTCCGGACGTATCTTGTAGTAACCGGGACTGTCGTAAAGAAATAACACTGCACGGCCCCGTACATACATAAGAGCCGAAGCCTCATGATGTATCTGGCTGCCAAACAGGGCACGGGGCTATCATACGACGCACACAATGCAAGCATATGATAACATCCACCTATTGTGTTGTCTGATCGTAGGTACTAGTACAGGTACATATATCAAGATTGTCTCCTGCATGCTGGGCAGTCATGGCCCAAGTGAATGCACGTACAACTAATTTTTTATGGCCTTAATATTTATTTAACCTTATCTCTATGATACTATAATACTTTGACATTCTTATTCTTATTAATAACCGTATATTTTAAGTATTATGGTAGGGAGCCGGGAGGGAGGGTTGTACCTCTACTTGAACCCCTTTTATACATAGTCCATCAAGATCAGCCTTTAATACTAATCAACCATTGTTAACTTACCTAAGCTTATAAAAACAACCATCAATCCTTTATACCAGTATATAGTGTATATATATGAATTGCTTATTGTTATTACATTACAGCAAGGACAATCTATTTTATATCGTAATTATTACAATTGCTTTTGTTTTCATATTTATTCTTATTTTTAGCTGAAAGTCACAATCAAACATAAAAAGGTTGTTTAAATCCAAATACCATAGCCGCAAGAAAAAAAAAACACTTTAATGATCCATTGTTAACAATACATTAACTATCAAATATTGTTGTCAGTAATGACCTATATTAATAAGATATTAATGACAAAAAACAAAGAACAACTAATGACTAATAAGAACAATCAAAACAAACAAAAAATGTGAGCTCATAATGCAACGACAACGTGCAGCCACAAATGACTATTCTTTTGCGAAACCCAATGCCAAGTGCCTGCCAAAGGTCCTCAACCATGTGCCAGTTTGAGGAATTATCTATCTATCATCTATCCTTCTATCTATCTACATCTCTATCTACCAATTTCTATCATTTTCTTACACAACTGTTTCGTAAGATCAGCTCACCATACTTGTTAACAGTCCTCATTTTTTCCGACACCTGGACACTCCGGTACGGACAACCTCGGCCACAGGTGCAAACAAAGTAGAGTTCAAAGAAGAGAAATCTCCAGTCTGAACTAGGAAGTCGGTTTGTAGATCCAAAATTTAGTGGTCATTTAAAAATGGATAGAGCACAGCATTAAGAAGGAGAGTGAACATGACAGCAAAAAAATACTTTTTGAACATCATGTTCACTTGTCCTTCCTATAGGATGTGCTCCATACCATTTTTAAAATTAAAGGGGTTGTCACAGTTTTGAAAAAAAAATATATGTTGCCGGGAGCGGGCTGCCTAAAACAATAACGCTGTACTTACCTTCCGGTGCCTCCCGTATCCAGCGCTGCTGTCGTCTGGTCGGGCGCCATGTAAAAAACATGGCCGCCGGAGCAGCGCTGCATTCAGCTTCCGACGGACCCGACAACCTTCCGGCCCCCATACACAATGCTGTGTATAGGGACTGATAGGCGTACCCGGCCACGGCCGCCCGGAAGCTGAATGCAGCGCTGCTCCGGCGGCCATGTTTGTTTTCATGGCGCCCGTGACCGGAGCGACAGCACCGCTGGATAAGGGAGGGCACCGAAGGTAAGTACAGCTTTATTGTTTAGGCAGCCTGCTCGGCCACATTTTATTTTTTTTAAACTCGGACAACCCCAAATAAATTTTGGATTTTTTTATCTACTAACTTCCTGTGTCCAGCTGGAGATTTCTCTTCTTTGAACTCCACATCATGTTCATTACTTGACTCTTGCCCTCTTTATATCTAATCCCAACTATAATTATTTGCATGTTAAGCTGGGGAATCCCACATAGAGATCAAGAGACCCCATTCGTTCTCGATTTACTGACTAGTAGACATGGTGCATGGTCAATAGGTATGGTCATAGTGATGTTCCAAACCAGGAGTGTTGATGAGATCCAATAAGGTCTAGAGCACAAGATCCAACTGATCAATGACAGTGTAGTTGCGCTTATGCACTAGTTTGGCCCCCTTATGTATCCCTTAAGGTGGTGTCCACATTCAGCAAGTAATACTATTTCCTGTTGTAATAAAAGATCTACAATTTTTCTATATCAATTCCTTACGGTTTTCTAGATCTCTGCTTGCTGTCATTAAATAGAGATTCCATGTTTACTTCCTGTGGAAAGATCTATCTGGTCAGGTCATGTGAGGTCATGCAGGTGTCCACGGCTCGTTCTGTACTAAAGAGTACCTGAGCTGTAAGATTTTACAAGCTATATACCTACGTGACATCACATGACAATGGAGCAGTTATCCACAAGAGTAAACAATGAAACTTCCTGTAGAATGACAGCAACGCAGAGATCTAGAAAACACTGAGGAATTTATACAGAAAGTGTATAATTGTATCATTTGATTATTTGCTGAACAGTGGACAACCTTCAATTCCCTATGTAAAAAGGCGTATACCAAAACCAACACATCTCTCGTCCCCCCCCCTTACTGTTTCTCAACAAGTATTCAATTATCTACAGTTAAAGGATGGAACAGTAGTGGCCTGAGTTAAAGGGTTAAGGGGTAGTATTCAGCAGAGGGGTAACTTAAGTGCTGAGTCCAAATGCAAATCTTTTCCAGGCCCCCTAACTGTAATGATATATAGTAGTAGTACTAGCTCCCCATATTGGGAAGGAACATACAGACCCAGTTGTGACTGTACCCAGGGTTCCCTCTAAACCTAACCCTAAGTAAGACCGCTGTGAAGTTGTGAAACTGGGCTGTACCTATTTATTTGTCTTGTTAGAAGAATAGGGGCAGATTACTAAGGGTCCGCGACCGTGATTCTGTGGGTTTCACGGACTATTTCTGTTCTGCGTTGAATCTCACAGGGGATTGTGTTGGCAACGGATCAGATTTTGTGGCGCATCGGCGCCGGGCTTTCAGGCCCCCAAGATCTGGGGGACGTGGCCGTGCAGACGACTCGACTGATTTGGACAGAACGCGGAAGTTCAACACATTCAAATTGTGTTGCAAGATCAGCACTTACATGCACCTCCGGGAAAGATGGTGAACTCCGGCGGACTGAGCGGGGGAGCGACACAGTTCAAGTAATCGGGGCCGCATTGTCAGTGAATCAGCGCTCTCGAATCCTCGCCGGAACACCATTCGTTATGCGGTCGGACACATGGAGAGGGGTAAGTAAATGTGCACCAGTGTATCCGCAAAAGTCTTATTTGGACACTTACAATGAGAATTCAAGAAATACGCAGTTTTCCATATAAAATGATTGTGCAGTGATAGGGGAAATCTTAATTGTGCCCATAATTGCTAAATTACGAAATAAGAAATAACGTACTATGACCACCATGAATTTTGCAAGGTTTAATTAATAGGAACAAAACGTTTAGAAGGATAGTTAAATAAATGGTGGGCGACTTTTGAGACTTTTATCTTTGTTGGTCAGAATGAGTGTTTATTCGTAGTATGTGGGGGGGGGAAAGCACAAACACTATTACAGATAGGGGCCACTGAGGGGGGGTGTTAGGCTACCACAGGTAGGGGGGTCTATGTGCAAGGTGAACTATGACAGAAAGAAGGTGGTATTTGCCATGCCTATTCTGCTATTAGTTCTGCCCATCCCCACTCAATACATATAATACTAATTATGGCTTAGTACGGCATTTACGCTATGTTTACAAACTGCCAGAAAAAAAAGAAACATTTAGCTATCAAAACCAGCATGAATAACAGGGACACTTACTGATAGATAGATCCAGGCACGTGACTGTCATGGCGTAATAAATGTAAATAATCACTTCAACTCCATTCTTTACTGTATGTCAGGTTCGGAGGCCGCTTGACTGCTATGGCTGCTACTGCTGTAGTTACAACAACCCTGGGACTGTGGTGAACTTCTTATATTTTTGTATCCATGGCTTCCTTCCTTTCTAAACTCAACTATTTAAATTATGCGTAATGAGGCAGAGTGAGATGGTGGCTGAGCGCAGGGGGATTAGGGAGAACTTGAACAGCCCTATGAAGCCTGAAGGGCTTTTGTTACACTCCCAGAGTCACTGCAGGCCATTTAAATAATTTAAAAGTTGATTATTACAGACATTTACAACTGCCATCCATGTCGGTATTATTTGTAAACCCCATCAACACTTAATGTGAAGATCTATAGAAGTTTTCTTACATACATCTTTCTACACGTTATGGGGAGCAGCCTTTTCAGTTGGCCACATTCTGATGTCTCTCCACTTATATTCAGATGTAATGCCTATTCAATCACAACAAGGCCCAAACTGTAATGGCAGGATGCCCGTCAGCAATGACCGATTGATAGTGTTAATATTTACAATAATCATTAAAATGTAATGTAGGTATAAATGACATGAATACTCCATTAGCAGAGAAAAATAGAAGTTAAAGTACCATATGCAAAGCCTGAATGACATATGAAAACAGAAAGATATCAGTAGGATAAAACAAAAGCTACAAGAATTAGAATTCTACATATTGATACCAATATGGAGTAAACTTCATAAATTCATGAATGTCCAAATCTTGGAAGATAGGGGGCCACAAGTAATAGAGACCATAGAGTCCTCTCCTCACCAGTAGAGCACTGGGACAGAGGGTTTCTAAGGTAATAGACCCCTGCTTCACACCTAGGTAGAACATATGCTCATCACATCGGTAAGTTTTACTTCCGTTATTTAAAAAAATTATGATATGTGTAAGGGTAGGTTCAGTTTCTACCTAAAAATGTGCAAAAAATGTACAAACATGAGTGGTTTTATGCCATGGTTATATAAGTGACAGTTTATGGAGATCATTCTCATTGGTAAAATAGGATAGGGTAAAAAATATCTTCCTCACATTGAAAACAATAGCACATTCCCTGATAAGTGTGCGAAACTCTATGCATGGATGCCGGAGTTGTCCCTCAAAACCATCTTGTGGGCACCCCAGATATTTGCCCCGCACAGGCCATCAACACACAGAACGGACTGAAGGCCTCTTTCTGTAGACCGCAGGCAGCCAGGAATGCACACGGCGCGCTATTTAAGGGCGGGGGGGACGCATCCGGAGCTGCTCGTATGCAAGAGGAGCAAGGAGTGTGAACATGCTTGAATTATCATGGAACCCTACGTGAGGCCACACAATTTTGTGTTTTGGTGCCTGGAGGGAAGCTATGATAATGACATTTGCCCTTCCTTTGTTTCTACGTGTTGGTGTCTTCAAAGGATGCCAATATGACTTAAAGCTGTGGCAGAGCAGAGAGTGATAAGCTACCTCTTAGTTTTCACATTGGCACTGTGTAATTTTGGTCGTTATTTTGGGCACTTGGACTATAGTTTCACCATCAGATGGCTGATGGCTCCTTTCTCCCCTACTGGTCAAAAGCTATGTCCACTCAATTCTTATAAAAATAAGTGTTTAAAGAATTGACCATCAGATGCCCATGTCAAGATGTTCACAAGATTTGGTTTTTATTATGTATGGCCCCAGTCACTCCTTAATCTTATCATTAAGCTACAGATAAAAAGCTGTCACGGGGATGGAGGACTATGTGAAGTATATATGTAAGCTCTGCATTAGTAAATTCGAGGCCATGTCATGAAAATAGCTCACATGTTCTATACATCTACAGTACTACAATAATCAAATACCTCGGATATGCAGCTCCCTATTTCCTCCAGACATTATCTAGAATTTAATAGGGGTATCAGTGCTAAATAATTAATACTAATCAACTATCGTTTCCTTTTTGGTGGAACAAACAAAAATCACGGACGTAAAGGAAACTTAGTATAGGAGAACTTAAATGTAGGGAAAAGTCAGAAACAAAACCTGGATTGTGGGGAAAAACTCTAAATAATATAGCGTCCAATTTTGGGATCTGAGTGTCCCGCTTTGTATGACAACAGGGATTCCTGATGGTCACATCCTTACGAGGATCAAGAAAGAAAAGATTACTACTAAGTCCATGTTGATTCTGAGACTTTCCATTACATATATAGAAGACTCATCAGAATGGTTGAAGAGATTGATTTTTTCCCCTTCCTCTGGGGGATATTTATCAGGGCTTGACGGCAGTTTACCACCAGGAAGTGGCAAAGTACTTTCCCCTTATGCCACCTCCACACCAGGTGGGTGTGGAGAGGCTGGCCCAGAAGTGTATGGCGGAGCAGTGGCCGCCAGAGCCTCTGATGTATCTGGTATAACGCTGGAGGGGTGGGACTTTCATCATACGCAGAAGCCTGGCACATAATAAATGTCCCCTTATTTGTTTGCCACATGACTGAACTCTCTGAACTGAGAACTAGTTCTCTGCTCAGGATTACACCCGGATGTGATGTTTTGCAGGGGTGGTTGATTGACAGGTCAGCAGCCTTCTCAGACAGAATTGTGTGAACACAGGCATATGTGCTGAAAACACTGCACCAACCAGTTTTAGGGTGGTGTCTGGACAACTTAATATATACCTGTCTGTTATTATACAGGTGCTTGCCACTAACTGTCTTTTGGCTCCTTGTTGATATTCTCAGTTTTTTTTGTTGGTATTTTCTGTGATTCTGACATTTGCCTGAACCATGATTTCTATGGTTTTGTCTTTGCTGCCATGCTTGGTTTTGACACAGTTTGTCTGACTTCGCTTTGTTGTCTTGGGTTTTTTGTCTTTCTGTGCATGTACATGCCCGGCCCCGTTGCCCAGTTGTGACCCCATTAGTGTAGGGATGTCAAATAGGCAGGGACTGTAGTTGTGAAAAGCAAAGGACTCACACGTCTTCTATGTTTTGACAGCACTTCCTCTAGGTCCCCTTCACCAATCACTTCTGCCATGGTCCATAAGGTCCAATTTGCAGTTGGTTCTGTTTCAGTGAAAGGACGATATTGCCTTTACTAAACATGCGCCAAAACTAATGGGCAATGGTAGGAGGATGTGTCGAGAAATAGGAAGGCATGAAAGAGGTGTCAACGAATAGGAAGGCATGGGAACGGAGGTGTCCTGTAATAGGAAGACATGGCAAAGGAGGTGGTCCAGTAATAGGAAGACATGGCAAGGGGACCTGAAGGTCAACCCGTCGATGTTTGTAACTGGCTCATATAGAATTCACCATCCAATGTAGTTTCTTTATAAGAAATGGATGGCTTGGATGATATGGTGGGGGAATCTATTATACGATGGGGATAGCTGTATATAGCGTAGTAAGGTGGCGATTGCCTCTAAAGTAGATCTGTCATAAATAACATGACAAGCGAAATGCAGACAGCATGATATAGATCAGGAGGATCCGAACAAATGAATATGTAAATACCGTGGAAAAGTTCAGTCTAATAGGTCACTCAAAAGATAGCAAGTACCCTCTGACTTCCTAAACCTAAAATATGGACTATTTAAATTAATAAAATACAAATTATACTGAAGCTATAAAAAAAGGGTTCTTTGGTGCCATCACCTAATTCCACCATGGAATTGTCTGGTAGTGGATTATCCATAAGAGTCATGCTACATCCATGGAATTCTCCAGATGATAATTCCAGATTTACAAACAGAATTCATAGGAGTTATATAACTACGCGGTAATATGTGACATAATAAACCTTCCATAAATGGCCACTATCTAAAATGACTAAAATGACCAATTTAAATAGCAGCACATTGGGATATTATTCTCGTGTTATGTCCATAAAGTCAGATGAAGCATGGCGCGATGTACCGTAATTACTGCAGCAAAGAAGATAAAATGTCTTATTTCTACTGTGGTTTGCAAATATATGAAGAGACTGAACAACACATCTTATATTAGATGTAGCTCTAACTTTTCACCCCTCCGAGACATTTGCGATCGCGATGCACATGATCTGCAATGATCATCTTGGGTTAGGCAGGATTTACTTTGGCTACTATGGTAATAATAATGTTCTCCAGCAAAGCTCACATACCCGGCTTACGTGGCCGTTAATTTCTTCAGAATAATAAAGCTAAATCCAATCCAAGCAAATTATGTGGGAGATGAATGAAACAACAAATTACTCTAATTTTAATTATATAATTGTTATAAAATTGTATTAGATTTTTAAAGTGAACCTGTCAGCAGAAATTGACCTACTAAACCACTACCAGTATGTTGTCAAGCAGCTGAACACACTTCCGATCATGAAACTATCATGACCCAGTGTGGTGTGTATCATCCGGAAAATCTACATTTAAGTGGGGGTCATTGAGTCATTGTATAAAGTCAAGCTCTTTCTTCCTCCAAAAGCTTCTCTGTAACTGATGCTCCCTGCATCCAGAAACATCACTAACCAATCTCCCTCAGTCCGTTACATGATTTCAATCCCAAGAGAGGCATTCTGTCAGTCCCCACCTTGACTTCAGTGTAAAGTCTCCTCCTCCTTGACTTTAACAATCAATTTCACTTCAAAGTTGAATTCTGGATAAACCACACACTGGGCATGATAAGAAACCAAACCTAGAAGGTATTACGGCAGCTTGACGATATTCCGTTATCAGTTTATTAGGCAATTGATGATTGAAAGGTTCCCTTTAAGTTTTACTACAATATATATATTGGCGGAAGCAGACCTTTCGTTCTAATTCCTGAGAAACCCTTTAACTTGAAGGGGTTGGGCCAAAATAGACATCTATTACTTATTACTTCCATTCTCCTCTGGTTGGATGCCCTAGGTAGATCGAACCCCCAAATGATCAATATTATTTGTTCTGTGGATAGGATATAAGTGTTTTAAGAGGCACAACTACTTTTAAAGGACTGTCCCTTTAGTAATGATTAACACCTATCCACGTACGGAGATACCCATGATCATGGGAAATGTGTTTCAACCAACCTGTGGATAAGTGAGTTGTTTGAACTGGCCCACCACAGTACTAGAGGATCATCCGGTAGGCCCAGGCTTTAACCTATACTGACACCATATAGAGACAGCAGAAGAAACCTAATTTGAAGACTGGGGGATAATGGAAGGTGGGCCCCTGAATAATTTTATCTGGTATATCCAAGGAACCCCAATTCAATACTGGTAATAGATCCCAACCTAGTGTCGGACTGTCCCACCAGAGCACCAGAGGATTCCCGGTGGGCTTTAATTCAATGCTGAACCCCAGAAGCACAGTAAAGGTAACTCAAAATCAGCGCACACTAGGTTCTATTCCTTAGCTGCTGGTGAGAGGTAGGTTAGTCTCCAGGATCATTTTCATCTGTTGTGACCAAGGAACGCCAGTCACATTGTCTCCCCCAATCTCATATTGATGACCTATCCTTACCTTATAATCAACTATCAGTATTAAAACTCCTGAAAACCCCCTTAAATAAAGAGATGACCTCCATCTGGTCATCTTTATTCACATAAATAGTAGTCAAGGAAAATTATGAGTGTTCTCATTGTAGAATCCTGGATTTCTACAAGGTCCCATAATATCTGGGTCTAAAATGGAACTTAGATGACAGTGGGGACCTGACAGTTACTATATATTAATTATGTAGTTGCTGCTTATATAGCGTCAACATATGCGCAGCGCTGCATAATCAAGTATATCAGCACGATTGTTTACTGAACATTTTGGTTATATAAAAACTGTTTAAAGACTAATCTCCCAAATTTTCTTCTGGGCTGCCTATATTCCATTACTTACTGTCATATTAAATCTATAAATAGGCTTTAGGAGAGTCGTCAGGACAAGCAATTTGCATGAGATTTGCATTTCATTATTTTCTTCACAGCAGGTTTTTAAATTTGTGAACACTACAGTAGCAGAAATATACAGAATTTTATGGGTACAGATACCTGAGCGCGGTGCTCTGCATTTTCCTTCAGACTCCATTGTGATGTATAAGAGCAGAACGATCATGCGCGGCCATCTGCTCCATTACTCTCATGGAGGACAAGGGGTCTGACAGAGGTCTTGGGCCCTCATTGGCACCCTCGTTTCATCATCTGTGGGGTTCTCATCCACTGGACCCCCACTGATCAGCAATCCTGTGGTAGGGCCTAACTTGCATTCATGGGAAAACCCCTTTAAAGGGGGGGGACAAAAAGTGGAAACTCAAAAATGAAAAAGGGCATCGGCGTGAAGGCATTAATATCATTAGGCCAGGGCAAACCTTCTGTGCTGAAAAGGTGAAAAAGCAGCAAATCCAATTTTTTTGTTTACGTTGTTCGCTACATAGATACATATTTTTATCCTCGACGCTAATATATTTTAAACTGTAGATACCTAATGTTTTCAGTGTATGTATTATGCAAAAATTATGTATTATGTAACAAACGGGTAGAAACGGGTAGGGATTTGAATTGCTTAAAATATTAAATATTTTTTAATAACATTTTATAACTTTAACATTGACTTTTCCATTCTCTATCACACCTACCTGGGAGTTATAGTACAGCAGACTCTGCTGTAGGAGACGGCACATCTTTAGCAGGCCAGTGTACTGATTAAGTGTATGCTGTTTTCATGCACAGTGGGTGTGCTGTATTTATAACCCTGATCATAGTCATAGAGTCCTGTTTTTATGGACAACCACAGTACTTTGCAGCTTAGGAAACTAACACTGATGGACTCTCCTCATGAATTTGGATCAGTAGGGGGACCTACAGTCGAATCAGTTGCTTCTAACAAAGGCTACAGAGCCGGAACGAGTTGTATCTCTACAGCCCCAACCTCCAGTAGAATTGAATGGGAGCTTCTGTTGCAGTTACAGATTTTGACCACCACACAGAGCACGGAGCCAACACCATTCCCCATATATATACACTCACCGGCCACTTTATTAGGTACACCTGTCCAACTGCTCGTTAACACTTAATTTCTAATCAGCCAATTACATGGCGGCAACTCAGTGCATTTAGGCATGTAGACATGGTCAAGACAATCTCCTACAGGTCAAACCGAGCATCAGTATGGGGAAGAAAGGTGATTTGAGGCCTTTGAACTGGCATGGTTGTGGTGCCAGAAGGGCTGGTCGAGTATTTCAGAAACTGCTGATCTACTGGGATTTTCACGCACAACCATCTCTAGGTTTACAGAGAATGGTCAGAAAAAGAAAAAACATCAGTGAGCGGCAGTTCGTGGGCGGAATGCCTTGTTGATGCCAGAGGTCAGAGGAGATGGGCAGACTGGTTCGAGCTGATAGAAAAGCAACAGTGACTCAAATTGCCACCGTTACAACCAAGGTAGGCAGAAGAGCATCTCTGACGCACAGTACGTCGAACTTTGAGGCAGATGGGCTACAGCAGCAGAAGACCACCACCGGTGCCACTCCTTTCAGCTAAGAACAGGAAACTGAGGCTACAATTTGCACAAGCTCATCGAAATTGAACAGTAGAAAGATTGGAAAAAACGTTGCCTGGTCTGATGAGTCTCGATTTCTGCTGCGACATTCGGATGGTAGGGTCAGAGAATTGGCGTCAACAACATGAAAGCAGGATCCATCCTGCCTTGTATCAACGGTTCAGGGGTGTGTGGTGGTGTCATGGTGTGGGGAATATTTTTTGGCACTCTTTGGGCCCCTTGGTACCATTGAGCATCGTTGCAACAGCCAAAGCCTACCTGAGTATTGTTGCTGACTTGTCCATCCTTTATGACCACAATGTACCCTGTAAATGACGCACAAATGTGGACCAATTCACTACCATAAAGGGGCTATTAGGCGTCTTTCAGCCTGCACGTGTTATGGTCCGTGCCCCTTTATGAAGGCTAGTTCTTACTTTCTAGATAATGGCTCTACCATAAAAGAACTTCTATTCAAAGGACCTCCTCATTTATTCTTTCTTGTTACACTTTGTAATGGGATCATTTACTAATTATACCTATTAAGTTTTTTCTTAATAAACAGTAATTCTGTAATAATCTTATCATGGATTGATGAAAACATAATTGCATCATAGAAGTGGGTTCCTCATATGAGTACAATAAACCTTACAGCTTCCCTAAGACATCCTGTGCTCAGGTACAACAAGTAGTGGATACATTGGGCGGTAGCCTGGGGCCCAAGCCTTCTAGGGTGCCTATGATCACCCAAACCACTCACAAAATTTTATACCGAGAAGGACCTTCACCGATGAAATCCTCATAATCTGTTTCTGCTCTCAATACACAAGAGCTATTTCAGGACCTTTGAAGGTCCTTCAAGGGTCCTGAAACTGCAGATTGAAAGCAGGCAGAAGGGACATATCTTCTAAACCCCAAGAAGCTTGATTCTACTAACATATGTGGGAAGTGAATTCTGGATTTGTATGGGCTATAATATTTATACAACCCAGAGCCCATGATAGACTTACTGTGCCCATGACAACTATGCCCAAGTTACCCCCTACCCTTCATTATAACACTGTAGTCACACAGTCTTTAAAGGGACTCTGTAACCAAATTTTACACCATTAACATATTAGCTCCTTCAGGTAGGGGATGAAATGTCCTTTCTAGAATTACCTCTTATTTTAAATCTGCCATGTTTACCTATAAAAACTCACATGCAAATGAGTTAAGAAGAGTCATTTATTGCCTGAGATTAGTCACATTCTTGCTAACATTTGGTAAGGTGCTTATGGGAGAGCTTTCCATCAGGTTCAGAAGATTTGCCTTTGCTACTGGGACTCTAAAATGGGTCCCCTGAATTTGAGAGCCTCCCAGAAAGTAAGCTATGTGCATATTAAAATGTTAAAGGAAACCTACCTCCACGGGATCTACATATTAAGGTAGATCCGGTGGTGGTTGCAGCTAACGAATGTAAGGATAGCCCTTTTTAGGGCTAATCCTTTAGTCCCCACAATCTTTTAGAAAGTTTTATGGCCTTGATATGAAAATTTTCTAAAGAGGCTACTGGGGCATGGAGTAGCTGGAGCTGAGGCTACACGGCACTGCTTCTCCACTCCCCAGTAGTCTCTTTGATCCTCCTACCTCTCCTCCTACAAGGAGCTGCACGCACTAAAGCCGGAGTAAAGCTAGGGTATCCATAAAGCCGGAGTTCTGCGCATGGGCAAAACACAAGCCAGCAGCTTGGCTCCAAAGCCGGAGCTACTGCGCATGCGCAGAACTCCGGCTTCGGGAACGAGTGTGCGCAGCTTCTTGTAGCTGCATGCTGAAAATATCTGGTAGGAGGATCAAAGAGGCTACTAGGGCGTGGAGTAGCCGAGCCGTGTAGCCTCATGTCCGGCTACTCCACGCCCCAGAAGCCTCTTTAGAAAATTTTCATATCAAGGCCATAAAACTTTCTAAAAGATTGTGGGGACTAAAGGATTAGCCCTAAAAAGGGCTATCCTTACATTCATTAGATGTACCTACCACTGGATCTACCGTAATAGGTAGATCCTGTGGTGGTAGGTGTCCTTTAAGGTGACATGAATTTTTGAAACATTAAAAAGTAAAAACGAAAATACAGGAATGGAAAAATACCTTTAAAAAACTAGAATGCCTGGTGTTCAAGAGATTATTGAAAATGTATTAATGTGTAAGGGCAATCTTGACGATTTCTAAGATAATGGGGTTACAATGGAACAGCACAACACATGGCTGCATACTAATCTGTTCTGTTAGGTAATACAATTTCATATCCACATTAAAGAGGTAATGCAGAGGTAACACAGAAAAAATGTAATACACCAGTCATCAGTCCACGCTGAAATATATTCTCTGCCCAATCTGATTTGAACAACATGGGTTACCAATCACTAAGCAGAAAACACAGGGCTCAAGAGGTTCTCCTGTGCCGGACTATCTTATGTGATTCCAAATGGATATTTTATAGGATCTGAGGATTGCATTCATTTATGGAGTCTAATTCTACAGGATTTGATCTGGGGACTAAATGATTTTGGGAAACTGGTGACTGGTTTGCAAACTAAAGCCTTATTTTGCCATTCAACTTAAACCCTTCGCCCCACCAGAGGCCCACGTAAGAGGACCTTGATTTAAATGTGTTGTTTTCGGGTCTACAGTAAAAAAAAAACTTTGGGACATTTTTGGCTGGAAGTAAACGCTTCCTTTTTCCATTTCTCTTGACAAGTAGGGAGCCAATTATGAAGAACCCCAATGTATCCAACATTTATATCACATTCTGTTTCCAGAGCAAAAAAATTAAGTTTCACATTTTGTGTCTTCACTAAACAATGAGAAGGACAGTTAGACACAAGATTCGAGATAAAATGATTCTTACCCCTTCCACATACTGAAGCATTCGGCGGGTGCTCTCCAGTGACTGAAAAGAGAAAAGAAAAATCATTTTAGTTATATTTTGGTCCCCAAATTTGTATATTTACTACCGTATATTTATTAGCTTTGCAAAATTATGTAACTTATGTTCATTCTTTTAGTATTTTGAAATTCTTTAATGCTTTATTAAAGGGGAACCTGTCAGAAGCAATTTAGGACAATAAATCATCAAAAAGCCCTTTAGTGCCCTAATTGTTCTATATTATCTCTGTCCATGGCCACTATAAAATAAAATTAGTAGTAGTTCACCCCAGCTTCACTGCGCATGTACCGTAGGCTTGGCACACACGCAATAAAGCAACGCCCAGGGTTAAGAAGCAACAAGGATGGGTCCATTGTGTCTCATCAGACTCTTTCCTAAGGAAAGTATGAGAATTTTTATTATGGCACCAGACAGAGATGATATTGGATCTATGGTTGGTTTAATGTCCCAAATCACCCTGACAGGTCCATCTGTGGCAAAAAAGAGACATAAGCTCATGCATGGGGAAGATTTATCAGAAGTCTCAGAGAGCAGAACTGTTCTAGTTGCCCTAGGAAATCAATCCAAGCTCAGCTTTCATTTTAGCACAGCTGTTTGTAAAAATTAATGCTGAGCTCTGATTGGATGCCATGGGCTAATGGAACAATTCTGCTCTCAGACACTACTGATAAATCTCCCCCCATATGTGGCAGCTTTTCGGTACAGACACCAGTTCAGGTCATTTGATAAAGTTTTTAAAGCTAAAACCAGAGGTGAATTTAAAAAAAGGAGGAGACTGTATCATCTTTTATAGGTTCTCATCCGTTATGAATCACACCTGCTTCTGGTTTTTAAAAAAAACTGAGCATAGAAGTAACAAAAGTAAAGAAGCAAAACATTATGCACTAAATATTTGGAAAGGAATTTAGGAAATCATGGGAAATCCTCCAGTACAGCCAAGTTCAGCTGAGATGTTACATGTGCAATTCACAGCTCATGACTATTCCCATCATGCACTAAATTTTCATTTGCATAACAACTAAGATGAAGATTTCCCAGCATTCACAATTCAATTGGAACTTCTGCGTGTGTTGCCACTTTAATACCATAATAATTTCTTTTATTTAGAATATTTCTTCATCTGTATCAGAGTATTAGACTGAGTAAGTATGAAGAACATCTCATTTTCGTGCACTCACCTCATCGGCGAGCTGGTCGGCACGCCTCTGCATCTCCTCCAGCTCATTGCGCATATCAGCGTCGTCTGCCATTGTGATCCGGTGTGTGCTTTGGGATTGGGGGGCTGGAAACAGGGAACAGCCTCAGACCCTTAAAGTAAAAAAAAAAAAATTGATGAAAAAATAAAATCTCATTGTCCATCAAAATGAGATGACGGAATAGTGGACAAATAGACCACAGAAAAGTAGATGTTCATTAACTGTAGCATAAATCAATAGCAAGTAAATACAAGGAACTAATACACTTAATAAAAACCAATGTTCATTTTCTCAGATTCCTTCTCTACCTCCAAAACTGAGATTCATACTGAGAGGTTTACAGATATTTTGGATAGAGGATGGGGTAGTCATAGAGGAAAAACACAGGCTGCTGGAGCTAAACCGGGAGGTTTCTATCTCACCCACAGTGTTTTATTTATATTAATACAGGTCAGTGTGTCACTATAATATCTTATATCATCCTTTCGATACAGCCTTTGGCTACTTTTATGCTAACGTGTGAGGGACCAATATCCGGCTGCACAGTTTGGGTGACATCATAGCAGCTGGTCCCTAGCGAACAGCTCTGAAACGGCCTTGGGGAAAACTGCTGAAAAGTGCAAACAAGTCATATAGTAACACACGATAATAGTATTCCTCATGCAGACAAACAGAATTTGCTGCAGGTAAATATTGAGTCACCAGCATATATAATGTGGGGAATTTATTAATGCTTTTGTGTCTATTCCAACTTATTCCAATTTACAGAGATTGTCAGCTCCACAAAAACTTCGGTGTTCTGACCCTCATGCCATTTTATTTTTTGGGTTTTTTTGGGTGCAGCTTTTGTTTATGACACTTTTCCTGCACTTCTAGTTTTTGGACAATCTACTTTTGGCGCACATTTAGATCACCAAAAAGCAAGTCTATCAACTTCTAATCCCCTTCCTGAATGTGGAGTGTAATTTCTGCAGCCTTTTTCCTTCTTGCGATGCACCACGTACATTAAGGCCATTCACCACAATGTAAAATCACAGGCAAAAATTGGGTGCCACAAAGAAGATGGATTCCCACCTTTGGTCTTGAGATATCCAAATGCATATATCAAAGAGTTTTTGTGCAATTGTTAAAAAGAAAATTGGCCAGAAATATAGAATATATACTTTATAACAAAGTCTCAGTTAATAAACCAGTGTAGAGTTAGAGGGTCATTTATCACACGCTGGCACTTGTACAGCCGAATACATCAAGGCTCTACGTCCTACTTGGAGTAGAAATAAGTGCAGACAGTGGCTTTTCATGTGTGGCTGACGGCAGCGAGTGCCCCGATGCAGTGACAGGACCATTCCACGCTGTCGCAATCCCGCCATTGCCAGCACCCCCCTTTTGTGCCAGAGCAGTCCTGATATACCCCCCTTAGTCTCCTTTAGACCAGCTATTAACAGGCTCTATCTTACCCTGTAAGTACGGGTGTGCCACACTTCTCCCTATGGAGAGGGGAGGGGTGAGCTCCGCTCCTCTCCAGCACACATGCGCTATGGCTGGCGAGCAGGTCATTGTGAAAGGAGCCTTTAAGACTTCCTCACACATAAGCTATCTTCTCAAAAAATGATGGCACATGGTTAATTTCCACTAATCCTAAGGATACAAGTAAAACATGGATAACTGTATTTTCTATGTGTTGCATGTAATCTGCAAAAAATAAAAGCAAATCCACTAAAGCCTCAGGCTCACAAATGTATGCTATGCCCGAGAGTGGCATACAGCACCATACTGTGCCGTGCCCAATGCACTTCTACGGCTGAAACATGATAGCACTACTCACCTACTAAAACAAAAAACGGATAAAATTGTACTGTATGGGGTAGAGTGGGGAGAAATTTTATAGCGCGCCTCAGGCAGCAGAGAGTTTGGGTTCACCCCTGTACCAGGGTACCTAATCTGTCTATTAACATAATATTCTGTATATTGTTAGTGAAAGTAAACAGTTCGGCCATCCTACTAACAGTGTACAGTAAGTTTGTGGTGGCTAATCCCCCAATAGTACTTCCTATGGTACACAAATACACAGCACTATACAGAGGAATAGTCAAAAGAGGGTGAAGTCAAATTCCATGTATCAGAAACAAACACATTTTGACCAATTTCATATTAACCTCTCGGTATGTTTTCGGGGTATTAAAGACATACAAATAGATTTAGGCAGATGTTTCCCATTGTCAGATTTGTGTGCAACTTTTATATGTTACCTAAATAGACACAATGTGAAGGACAAATATGGAATCCTCTGTAAATACTTGAACAGGAAATAATGCGCGGAGCAAGGTGTGCGCCTGACAGCTGTGCATAGGTAAACATGGCTGAACAATGTATGCATCTCTAATAGCAGGCCCCGAGGCCAGAGAGATGGGTGCACACTATGTTTATGTTGGCTGACCTGCTCTATAAATAATGCAGCCCTCACATGTACTGATAGCTGTACCGCCCCTAGGCTGATAAGAACCACATTTAAAACGTTTTATTTGGTATTTATGTAAAATAAATAAACCTGTAACAGTGTCTTATCGAGCAGAGCTAATATCTTCCAGATTATGTGACAGCATGCTGGCATCATCCAGATGATCAACTTTGAAATGATATGTAAGTTGTATAAAGTCACATAGGCAGAGAGCTCAGTGCTGAAGTCAAGCTCTCTTTACCTCAGATCACCCCCTCTGCTGTGAACGACCTCTGCCTCTTCTGTAGGACACAAGGTCGTCAAATGATGGTTTGATCTGAAACTAGTAGAGCTTGACTTCAGCACTCAATGACTTTATATGAATTTTTAACCACAATTTATTTTCCGTTTTTTTCCACCTTGCAGGTCTGTAACAGGAATATGATAATTAATGGTTTATTAAAGGGCTATTCTTATGTTTTATATCTATGACATTTCCACTGGATATGTCATAAATATATGATCGATACAAGTCCTACTGGGACTTCCACCTATCTGGAGAACAGAAGTTTGCTCACCCCTTTCCAGCAGCAAATCTATAGGATCAATGAAAATATACAAGCATTTTTCCCGGACGCAGGAAGGGGGTCAGTGGACCCCCAGTCTCCAAGTAGTTGTGGGCCCCACACACTCCATTAGATTATAGCCTCAAAATGTCATTATTTAAAGGACATGTAATGTATCAAGATTGAAAACAGCAACTTCAATTCCTTTCTCTCTGCACTTTATCCTTTTGATTGAAAAAAAACCCAAAAATTCATATTCTTATCCGTCCATAAGGAGGTTTATCCTAGCACGTTAATCCTAGCAGTTTCCACATAGCTATATTTATGCACATGATCTTATATAAACCCATACATGTATTACAAAAGTAGAAAACATTTAAAGCAGGTTTAAAGATTTGAAAGAAAACTTAATTTGTTACATGGACTGATGGACGCCTCGTTTTCGGCGAACTGCGGGGGTATCAGCACTGAGGCTCCCAATGATCAGCAAGTTAGGGCCTATCCTGTGGATAGGGCCTTACTTTCCTTTGTGGGAAAACCCCTTTAAGAGCTCGAGTCACATGAGAGAAGAAGGTGAACAAGAGTCATTCCAGAGCTGCGCAATGTTCACACAGATCCATCTCTGCTGTGCTGAATTTAGGGTTACACCAAGGCGTAATGGGACCAGCACGTTCTACATGATGGGTCTCCTACCTCTCCATCGCTGCCATGTTGCTATATATTGCGTATATTGGGCCTACATACAGAGCAGGTCTGCCACAGGAGCCCCATCAACAGTGTGTAAAGCGATGGGCGATTTGGGCAGTAGCCTGGGGCCACCCAAACCACCACCAAGTTTCATACTGTTCTACACAGATAATAAAGAGAGGGACCGGAAATGCTCATGCATGTGTGCTTGCTCTAATACACATGTATACATGAGCGCTTTCAGGACCTTTGAGGGTTGTTTAAAGGTCCTAAAACTGCAAAACTGGAAGCCATCATAAGAAGAAAAGAAAACATCAGAGTCCGTTCAGCTCACCTACTCAGCTGTCGGAGTCAGCACAATTGGTAAAGGAAGTAGGAATGTCCAGTGCATAGCCAAATCCTTGAAGGAATATCGTAGTTAAAAACACTGTTTAATTTATAGGATTAAAAATTAATGACGCCCAAGCAGATGGAAAAAACTATCTGCTATGGAGTCATAATTCTCAAGTGAATGTGGCCGCCTGTTACCTGTATGATAATATAGGTACCACATGGCCGTATTAAAACGTTCATCCGAAAGGGGCCTTAGAGGGTTTAGAGGGCCTAGTGATGGAGACCCTCTTACTTGATTGTCCTACTTCTCCCATAACTTGCAGTTCCATCACTGAGAACGATGCGAGGTGTAAAGTTGACCAGAACCAGGACCCATGGGCTACATATATGTCTAAGAAGGGCACCCTAAACAGAGGTGGGCCTCCACTTATCTTTGTGACCCCATGTTGTGGTATGTCACAGGATTGGTTACAAAAAATTCACCTTTGTGCGTAAAGCATTGTGGCCAAATCCCCACTTCACACAACATCCACATGATATTGGTAGCATGCTTTAGTCTTGGATTTTTTGGAAAATTTTTTAAAGCTAGAATAATTAAAAAAATTAGTCTGGCAGTTTATATTAAAGATTAACAATATAAGTATTGCCTTTTGTCTATGTTATGTATAACACATATACATAATGCAGAATTTATACCATAGTATAAAGGTTTTATCTGCATACATTACTTCCTTAGCACACACCCAGTACTTCTGATATATGGAGGCAGGAGATCCGCAGTGGATACAGGGATAAGCTGCCATTCATGATTTATTTGATCCGTGTAGTTCGGAGTACTATAGAGCATGGCAAAGATTAAACAGGAATGAAAGCGGAGGATTTATCCGAACACTAATATAGAAGCAGAGTATGTAGTGACCAATCCGCTAAATGACTCCGTGCTGCACGTGACCCCTTGGATGATATTCTAAGCATTACGCTTGGATAGTCACATGATCTGTAGATTACAGCAAACACTGTGAAATCCTTCCTGCTTGACAGACTTTGAAGCGAGGAGAGGCTGGGGCTCACACTGCTCAGAGATGATAGTGACTGCGGATTACTGCTCTCAATTAACCTATTTCTAAATGTAAATTGGGTCGTGACCCTGATTTATTCACTTTACTTAAGCTTTCTGTGACGGAGCCGGCAAAGGACAGACTTGGAAATCAAACCTCTATCTATCAGTTTATCAGTTAATCAGTTTATTACCGTATTTTTCGGACTATAAGGCGCACAAAAAATCCTTTGATTTTCTCTGAAATCAAAGGTGCGCCTTATAGTCCAGTGCTCCTTATATATGAATAGTACTTACAGACAACAGCTGCCATGAACTGTGCACAGATCTGCCACCTGCTGGTCATTTATCCTTATAATCAGGTGCGCCTTATAATCCGGTGCGCCTTATATATGAACCTAGATGTTTTAGCAGGCATTTATTGATGGTGCGCCTTATAGTCCGGTGCGCCTTATAGTCCGAAAAATACAGTATTATCTTTCTATTCATCTGTCTGTCTATCGCTTTACTATCTCTCTCATATGAATCTGGCCATCTATTTTCTATATATTAATCTATTGATTTATTATGTATTTAACAACTTATTATCTATCTATTATCTTTCTATCCATTGATCTGTCTAGCGATCTACTATCCAACTCCTGTATCTATCTCATATTTATGGGATTATCTATCTATTAAGCTAATTGATTTATTATCTATCCATCTATTGATTTATTAACTACGGTATATATTATACGCTGGTGAATGGTCCGCCCATGTATGATTGTTCTCCCCACACACTAGACCGCTATGGATCTTTTAGGAGATTCTGGCCTCCTGATAAATCCAGTGGCTACTAAGACATTTCTATACCAAGTCCTACATGGCAGATAATTGCGCTATAGTTCTTGATGGAGGTTATAGGTAGTCCCACTTCATACCCCTCCACGCCCACTTGACGCAAAGGCGGCGTAAGGGGGGAAAACGTGCAATTCCTGAATGTTCATCAGAAATTGCACATATATCAGGACTCGTACACCAAAGAAACTGGCTCATAAGCCCAGATAAATCTATAATTAATTTAGCCCCTATATTTCTATGTTTTTCAATCCATTTATCAATTTATTATCTCTCTCTCTCTCTCCTTATATATATATATGTATATCACATCAATATAGAAAATGTATGTTTGTATATATCTATCATCTACTGGAACTTGCATCCCTGGCTCTGGGAACTCCATCTCTTTGGTAAACTGGGATCCTATGACATTGTGGTGACCCTATCAAGCCAAGAAGTTAAATGTGGACTTAGGCTTTAGTGTTCCAAAGTGCCCTATGTCAAACATATCCACGACTGTCAGTAATAAAAACTTACCTAGAGATGGGTTTGGTGTGCTGCACTGGACACATCTCTGGTGCTCCTGGCACCTGTGCCTTGCCCTATCCAGCAACAGGTAAAGGCAATGCTCCGTGGGAAATAATTATGCAAATTAGCTCTCAGAAACAAAAGAAAATATGTCCATGTCTATAAGTAAATACGGTAGTAAGTGACCCATAAAAGTTCCATGAAAAGTGTCTGGGCATATTAGCAAAACCAGACACCTATCTATAAACGGTTTTGAGGTTCTTGCACCTCATTTTTGGAGGAGATCTAATCGACTAACAGCCACAGAGAAATTCTACCAGCTTGGCATAACACAGCGTCTCGGAAATCTATAATTAGTGGTGATTGGAAGCATCATGAAGGTTTTGTGCAGCCACCGTAAAAAAACTGCTTAAAGGATGCTTTATGATAAAAATATCATATGAAATTATAGTGTAATGATATTATTGTGATGTAAAATAAGGATTCGATGGAACAGACATTTGCCGGGGGTACAACATCCTCAAGGCCTCGGATTCAGAACGAAGCAAACAACATCTCTCTCCCTGGGCGGATTTTAATTTTACATTTCTTGACAGATGGATCCACGGAATATATTGACACTAGAGCCGGAATTTTTATTTACAGGCTCTAAAAAAGATATGGGAATGCAGAGGCAAGCTGTTTTTTTTTTTACTTAATTATTATGCTTGAATATATTATATTATAAATATAATGATTAGGTGGGTTTTGAAGTGCGCTTTTTTTGTGCGGTGGGAGTTAGTGGGGGTAGGAAACCTTTTATTTTCCTTGGAATCTATTCCTGGTCATCCATAAAGACCCAACAAAGATAGAGGGGGTCATTTACTAAGGGCCTGATTCGCGTTTTCCCGTCGTGTTACCCGAATATTTCCGATTTGCGACGATTGTACCTGAATTGCCCCGGGATTTTGGCGCACGCGATCGGATTGTGGCGCATTGGGGCCGGCATGCGCGCGACGGAAATGGGGGGGGCGTGGCCGAACGTAAACCGACTTATTCGGAAAAACCGCATTTAAAAACGGAAAATGTGTAGCTCGGGACGCGCTTACCTTCACTCACCCGGCCTCGGTAAATTCAGATGCTTTTCAGCGCAGCAGCGCCACCTGGTGGGCGGTGGAGGAACTACCTTATTAAATCCTGTCCGGACCCGAATCCAGCACAGAGAACGCGCCGCTGGATCGCGAATGGACCGGGTAAGTAAATCTGCCCCAGAGTGTCTGAACATTGATCAAGAGGATTTTACGTTGTAATAATTTTTTAATCAAATATTATAAGGCTATGCTATAGGGCAGTGATGGTGAACCTTTTCGAGACCGAAGTGCCAACATGGCATTTCAAGCAGTAACTTATTGCTGCCTGTTCTTCAACATCATTCAATTGTATTGGCTCTGCTAAAGCCATCAATAGAGTTGAAAGAAGGTGGGCAAATTCAGACCATCATTGTAGCTTCTCTCCAGGAAGAATGGTGGGTCCAGCAGGATGACCTCCAAAGACAATGCAGATCAGTCAACACCTTCTCACTTTTCCTGCAGTTTCAAACAGTCAGTAAAGTGCCGCTTTAAAATAGCACTGAGAGCAGCATCTCTTAAGTTGCTTGGGACTGCATAAAGATTTGGTGGATGTGGTCCTGTTTGGTGAAATTGGGGCGATGGCCTGAGTGCCCACAGAAAGGGCTCCGAGTGCCACCTCTGGCACCAGTGCCATAGGTTCGCCATCACTGCTATAGGGCCTCGTACACATAGTAGAGGGATGTGCATAGAAGCTGTATGGGAGCACAAAGACTCTTTGGTTCCATACTTCAAGGCTATGGATACTCCATGTGCCAAAGTCTGGTATCTCCATAGGGTAAGAAAGGAAGGATAAAATAGGAAAAGTCCTACAAATTTCACAATTCTTATGTAAACAAGAAATATATTTGCCCTTGTTGTATGTTCAGAAAGCCTCTAACTAGAGATGAGCAAATCATCCAAGATTCAATCCAAAGAAGCTTAGTAAAATCTTTCAAAAGATTTAGTTCGGGTCCGAATCAAATCGGTTCACCGTCTGTACTAGAAATTGGTATATAACATGCTCTAGTCTAATACACAAACATTTTTTGCAAATTTTTTTTAAATAAAAAAACCCACCCCAACCTCCGGGACGAATTACTGCAGTAGCTGGCCAACATTTTCAAAGATTCAAATTCGATTCAGAGCCTAGCCTGAAAAATGTCAGATTTGAACCAGACCCATGAGCCAATGAATAGATTTTCTCATCTCTACAGAGTTGTGGAAACTCGGCCATGACTGGAGGACTTAATATCCCGCTGATCACCATAGTCTTGTGCTGGTGGCAGTGAGGGCAAGGCACAAAAAAGGAGCAATACATTATACTTGCCAGAGGGGAAGGCAGCTGCGGCAGCCAGTTGTCTTTCAGTCTGGGACAGAGACAAGCTAAGCTTCCAAGGAAAACAGTAAAGCTTTCTTCTTATATCTCTCAGTTTTAGGCTACATTCACAGGACCATAGGGGGATGTATGTACAGCCGCAAACTTGCAGCCGTACATAAGTCCCCCATAGCCAGCATTGGGCGCACGGAGCATGCGGCACTGTACAGCTCCGTACACAGGGAAAAGATAGTACATCTCCTATCTTTCCCCGTGATACAGCGCCGTGCTCCATGGATCGCTATGGAGAGGTGAGGGGTCTCCTCCTCTCCATCGCGCCGAACTATGGCTACGGCCGGGTGGCCATACATTTGTGTAAATGTGCATTATCTGTTTTAAATGTTCTTTTAGCCGGAGCTGGCAAATACCTTTATGTGTTACTTCAACATATGAAAGGGGTTAGAATTATTTTTTTTTACATGGGGACTACAGGGGGGCAGTAAAAAATATGACCTACAGCCCTCTACTACTCATTGCTCTGTTACACTAGTTCCTGGTCCCCACTGTGTTCCATTTCATATATTTCTCCCGACACCATAGAAAAATACTAGGCAGGTCTCCACTCCATACAATGTTTTCTGGACTTTCTTGTGGTTTTGGGGAGACAGAAATGGAACCACAGAAGGAGAAGGAGTGGTCCCTAATTTTAGCAATATTTTACAGTAAACAACCCCCTTTGAGTTTTTTTTTTTAATGGAACTTGTCCAATTACTGGAGTGACTCTATAGGTCGTGACCTTTGCAATAAATAGTGTTTAATATTTTAGTACTGGGTAATGGCCTGACAAATGTACATAACATTCATCCTTTGTTAAAACATCTTCTTGTTTAAGTAGTTAAGTAACACGCCATATGGCATAACAGATGCCACTTAAACGGAATGATGGAGCGGACCATATTACATTACTTTAACCTTGGGTGAGTTTCTTATCAATGGCGTCCCCACCTTTAAAAACCAAACTGCTATCACTAAAAAGAATACAATTTTAGAGAAGACGATATTAATGAGAGAGAGGTATATTTGTCACCTGTAAATGCATCATAGCAGCCACTGCGCACATAAACATTTAGTCCACTTGCTGTTGGACATCATGGCAAAAACTCCCTCATCTATAGGCCCCCAAATAAAGTTTATTAGTTACAGTTCCTCATATGGGAAAGAGACTTCTTTTGGGTCACTTAATGTTCCTGGGTGAGGGTGCAGCTAGGCCCTCTACAATACAAGTTATATCTCTGTAATAATTCTGTAAATCCACACCTTACAAAAAGATTTGAGGGGCCCAGGGTTGTCTTCTGCTAGACCTTTGTCGTCCATTCTCACGTCAGAGCCTGGACCCAGGGTAATGTCTAGTTTGTTCGTTAAGGTTGGTGAAGGGAGTGGTTGTTGACGGATTTGGAGTGGGCCGATGCGAGACGTTCCTGTCCCCACGCCGGTTACTCTTATTTTCATGCCAGGTAGGACCTAGTACAGGCGGTGCCCTACTTAAGGACACCCGACTTACAGACGACCCCTAGTTACAGACGGGCCCCTCTGCCCACTGTGACCTCTGGTGAAGCTCTCTGGATGCTTTACTATAGTCCCAGACTGCAATAATCAGCTGTAAGGTGTCTGTAATGAAGCTTCATTGATAATTCTTGATCCAATTACAGCAAAAATTTTGAAACTCCAATTGTCACTGGGGCAAAAGAAAAAAATTTGGCTAGAACTTCAATTATAAAATATACAGTTTCGACTTACATCGAAATTCAACTTAAGAACAAACCTCCGGACCGTATCTTGTACGTAACCCGGGGACTGTCTGTATAGAAATAAACACTGCACAGGCCCCCGCTACATACATAAAGAGGCCGAAGCCTCATGATGTATCTGGCTGCGATCAGGGGGCAACGGGGCTATCATACGACGGCACACAAGTGCAAGCATATGATAAATACCACCTATTGTGTTGTCTGATCTGTAGGTACTAGTACAGGTACATATATCAAGATTGTCTCCTGCATGCTGGGTCAGTCATGGCCCAAGTGAATGCACGTACAAACTAATTTTTTTATGGCCTTAATATTTATTTAACCTTATCTATTATGATACTTTAATACTTTGACATTTCTTATTCTTATTAATAACACGTATATTTTAAGTATTATGGTAGGGAGCCGGGGAAGGGTTGTACCTCTACTTGACCCCCTTTTATACATAGTCCATCAAGATCAGCCTTTTAATACTAATCAACCAGTGTTAACTTACCTAAGCTTATAATAAACAACCATCAATCCTTTATATCCAGTATATATGTGTATATATAATGGAATTGCTCTATTACATTACAAGGCAAGGACAATCTATTTTATATCGTAATTATTACAATTGCTTTTGTTTTCATATTTATTCTTATTTTTTAGCTGAAAAGTCACAATCAAACATAAAAAGGTTGTTTAAAGCCAAACTACATAGCCGCAAGAAAAAAAAACACTTTAATGATCCATTGTTAACAATACATTAACTATCAAATTTCTTGTTGTACAGTAATGACCTATATTATAAAGATATTAAATGACAAAAAACAAAGAACAACTAATGACTAATAAGAACAATCAAAACAAACAAAAAATGCGAGCTCCATAATGCCAACGACAACGTGCCAGCACAAATTACTATTCTTTATTGTGAACCACAATGCCAAGTGCCTGCCAAATGGTCCTCAACCATGTGCCAAGTTTGAGGAATTATCTATCTATCATCTATCCTTCTATCTATCTACCATCTATCTACCAATTTCTATCATTTTCTGTACACAACTGTTTCGTAAGATCAGCTCACCATACTTGTTCAAACAGTCCTCATTTTTCCGACCCTGGACACTCCGGTACGGACAACCTCGGCCACAGGTGCTAACAAAGTAGAGTTCAAAGAAGAGAAATCTCCAGCTGAACATAGGAAGTCGGTTTGTAGATCCAAAATTTATTTACCGTAGTTCATTTTAAAAATGGTATAGAGCACAGCATATAAGAAGGAGAAGTGAACATGACAGCAAAAAAATACTTTTTGAACATCATGTTCACTTGTCCTTCCTATAGGATGTGCTCCATACCATTTTTAAAATTAAAGGGGTTGTCACAGTTTTGAAAAAAAAATATATGTTGCCGGGAGCGGGCTGCCTAAAACAATAACGCTGTACTTACCTTCCGGTGCCCTCCCGTATCCAGCGCTGCTGTCGCTCTGGTCCGGGCGCCATGTAAACAAACATGGCCGCCGGAGCAGCGCTGCATTCAGCTTCCAGACGGACCCGACAACCTTCCGGCCCCCATACACAATGCTGTGTATAGGGACTGATAGGCAAACCCGGCCGCGGCCGAAGCTGAATGCAGCGCTGCTCCGGCGGCCATGTTTGTTTTCATGGCACCCGCACCAGAGCATCAGCAGCCGCTGGATACGGGAGGGCACCGGAAGGTAAGTACAGCTTTATTGTTTTAGGCAGCCTGCTCCCGGCCACATTTATATTTTTTTTTAAACTCGGACAACCCCAAATACATTTTGGATTTTTTTTATCTTCCACCTGACTTCCTGTGTCCAGCTGGAGATTTCTCTTCTTTGAACTCCACATCATGTTCAGTACTTTGACTCTTGCCCTCTTTATATCTAATCCCAACTATAATTATTTGCATGTTACAGCTGGGGAATCCCACATAGAGATCCCAAGAGCCCCCATTCGCTCTCGATTTACTGACTGGTAGACATGGTGCATGGTCAATAGTGATGGTCATAGTGATGTTCCAAACCAGGAGTGTTGATGAGATCCAATAAGGTCTAAAGCACAAGATCCAACTGATACAATGACAAGTGTAGTTGCGCTTATGCACTAGTTTAGGCCCCCTTATGTGTCCCCTGAAAGGTGGTTGTCCACATTCAGCAAATAATACATATTTCCTGTGTAATAAAAAGATCTACAATTTTTCTATATCAATTCCTTACGGTTTTCTAGATCTCTGCTTGCTGTCATTAAATAGGAAGATTCACTGTTTACTTCCTGTGGAAAAAATCTATCTGGTCCCAGGTCATGTGAGGTCATGCAGGTGCACGGCTCGTTCTGTAATAAAGAGTAACCTGAGCTGTAAGATTTTACAAGCTATATACCTACGTGACATCACATGACAATGGAGCAGTTTTATCCACAAGAAGTAAACAATGAAACTTCCTGTAGAATGACAGCAAGCAGAGATCTAGAAAACACTGAGGAATTTATACACAAAGTTGTATAATTGTATCATTTGATTATTTGCTGAAAGTGGACAACCCCTACAATTCCCTATGTAAAAAGTGCTGTATACAAAACAAACATCTGCTCGTCCCCCCCCCCCTTACTGTTTCTCTAACAAAGTATTCAAATTTATCTACAGTTAAAGGATGGAACAGTAGTGGCCTGAGTTAAAGGGTTAAAGGGGTAGTATTCAGCAGAGGGGTAACTTCAAAGTTGCTGAGTTCAAATGCTAAATCTTTTCCAGGCCCCCTAACTGTAATGTATATGTAGTAGTAGTACTAGTCTCCCCATATTGGGAAGGAACATACAGACCCCAGTTTTGACTGTACCCAGAGGGTTCCCTCTAAACCTAACCCTAAGTAAGACCGCTGTGAAGTTGTGAAAACTGGGCTGTACCTATTTAATTTGTCTTGTTAGAAGATATAGGGGCAGATTTACTAAGGGTCCGCGGACCGTGATTCTGTCGGGTTTCCGGACTATTTCTGTTCTGCGCTGAATCTCACAGGGGATTGTGTTGCACGCGATCAGATTGTGGCGCATCGGCGCCGGCTTTCATGCCCCACAGATCTGGGGGCGTGGCCGTCAGACGACTCGACTGATTTGGACAGACCGCGGAATTCAACACATTCAAATTGTGTTGCAAGATCAGCACTTACATGCACCGGGAAGAAGATGGTGAACTCCGGCGGACCTGAGCGGGGAAGCGACACATTCAAGTAATCGGGCGCATGCTGTCAGTGAATCGCGGCATCTCCGAATCCTCGCCGGACATTCCGTATCGGCGGACACAATGGAAGGGGTAAGTAAATGTGCCCCATAGTGTAGTCGGCAAAGTTCTTATTTGGACACTTACATGAGTAATTCAATGAAGATATCGCAGTTTCCATATAAAATGTGTGCAGTGAAGGTGGTAAATCTTAATTGTGCCCATAATTGCTAAATTACAGAAATAGAAATAACGTTATATGACCACCATGAATTTTGCAAGTTTTAATTATAGGATACAAAAACGTTTAGAAGTGATTATGTAAATAAATGGTGGGCGACTTTTGAGACTTTATACTTTGTATGGTCATGAAAGTGTTTATTAGTATTGTGTGGGGGGGAAAGGCAAACACTATTACAGTATAGGGGCACTGAAGGGGGTGTTAGGGCTACCAGCAGGTAGGGGGGTCTATGTGCAAAGGTGAACTATGACAGAAAGAAGGTGGTATTTGTCCATGCCCTATTCTCTATAATAGTTCTGCCCATTCCCCATCAATACATATAATAATAATTTATGCTTATGGACGGCATTTAGCTATGTTTACAAACTGCCAGAAAAAAAGAAAATTTAGCATCAAAACCAAGCATGATAAACCAGGGACACTTACTGATAGATCCAGGCAACGTGACTGTCATGGCCGTAATAATATGTAAATAATGCACTTCCTCCATTCTTTACTGTGTCAGGTCGGAAGCCGCTGCTGCTATGGCTGCTACTGCTGTAGTTACAACCCTGGTGACTGTGGTAATCTTCTTATATTTTTTATCCATGGCTTCCTTCCTTCTAAAATCAACTATTTAAATTATGCTAATGAGGCAGAGTGAGAATGGATGTGCTGAGGCAGCAGGGGATATAGGGAGACATTGTAACAGCCTATGAAGGCTGAAGGGCTTTTGTTAACACTCCCAGAGCCCTCCAGGCTCATTAGCATCATTTAAAAAGTTGATTATTACAGACATACAACTGTAATCCATGATCAGTATTATTTGTAAACCCCATCAACACTTTAATGTGAAGATCTATAGAGGTTTCTTACTTCACATGGGGGAGCAGCCTTTTCAGTTGGCACATCTGATGTCTCTCACCTTTATATTCAGCTGTAAGTGCTATTCAATCGCAACAACGGCCAAACTGTAACGGAGTGATACGCGTCGCAATGACAGATTTGGAAGTAGTGAATATTACAATAACATAAAATAGTAATGTGAGGTATAAATGACATGAATACTCCTATCGTAGAAGTGTAAAGTACCATATCAAAGCCATGAATGACCATATGAAAACAGAAAGATATAGGTAAGGCATAAAACAAAGCTACAAGATAATAGAATTCTACATAGTGATACAATATGGAGTAAACTTCATAAAATTCATGAATTTCCAGATCTTGGAAGATTGGGGGCCACAAGTAATATGAGACCATAGAGTCCTCTCCTCACCAGTAGAGCTGACTGGGGTACAGAGGGGTTTCTAAGGTAAATAAGACCCATGCTTCACCTAGGTAGAACATATGCTCATCCATCTGTAATTTCTACTTCTGTTATTTATAAAAAAATTATGATATTGTAAGTGTAGGTTCAGTTTTCTACCTAAAAATGTGGCAAAAATGTCAAACATTGAACGTGGTTTTATGCCATGGTTATATAAGTGAACAGTTTATTGGAGATCATTCTCATTGGTAAAAATAGGATAGGGTAAAAAATATCTTCCTCAAATTGAAACAATAGACAACATTCCCTAGATAAGTGGTGGCGAACCTATAGCATGGATGCCGGAGTTGTCCCTCAAAACCATCTTTGTGGGCACCCAGATCATTGCCCCAGCACAGGCATCATCACACAGACAGGACTGAAGGCCTCTTTCTGTAGACCCAGGCAGCCCAGGAATTGCACAGGCAGCGCTATTTTAACGGGACGCATCCGGAGCTGCCTCAGACTGCAAGAGGAGCAAGGAGGTGTGAACATGGCTTGATTATCATTGGAACCCCTACTTGAGGCCACACAATTTTTGTGTTCTGGGGCCTGGAGGGAAGCTATGATAACTGAATTTGCCCTCCTTGTTTCTACTGTGTTGGTGTCTTCAGGATGCCAATATGACTTAAAGCTGTGGCAGAGCAGAGAGTGATAAGCTACCTCTTAAGTTTTCACATTGGCACTGTGTAATTTTGGTCGTATTTTGGGCACTTGGACTCTAATAGTTTCACCATCAGATGGCTAGATGGCTCCTTTCTCCCCTACTGGTCAAAAGCTATGTCCACCTCAATCTTTTATAAAATAAGGTTTAAAGAATTGACCATTCAGTGCCCATGTCAAGATGTTCAAAGATTTGGTTTTTATTATGTATGGAGCCCATGTCACATCCTTAATCTTATCATTAAGCTACAGACTAAAAGCTGTCACACTGGGGATGGAGGACTATGTGCAAGTATTCTATTAAGCTCTGCATTAGTAATTTCGAGGCCACTGTTCATGAAAATAGCCTCACATGTTCTATACATCTACAGTACTACAATAATCAAATCACCTCATGGATATGCAGGCTCCATATTTCCTCCAGACTATTATCTAGGTATTTAGGGGGTATCAGGTGCTAAATAATTAATAACTAATTCACTATCGTTTCCTTTTTGTGTGGAACAAATAAAAATCACGGACGTAAGGATAACTTAGGATAGGAGAACTTAAATGTAGTAGAAAAGTCAGAACAAACCTGGAATTGTGGGAAAAACTCTAAATATATAGCGTCACAATTTTGGGATCTTGAGTGTCCCGCTTTGTCATTGACAACAGGGATTCCTGAATGGTCACATCCTTATCGAGGATCAAGAAGAAAAAGATTACTACTAAGTCCATGTTGATTCTGAGACTTTCCATTACATATATGGAAGACTCATCACAATGGTTGGAAGAGATTGTTTTTTTTCCCCTCCTCCTGGGGGATATTTATCAGGGCTTGTACGGCAGTTTACCACCAGGAAGTGCAATTACTTTCCCCTTTATGCCACCTCCACACCAGGTGGGTGTGGAGAGGCCTGGCCAGAATTGTATGGCGGAGCAGATGGCCGCCAGAGCCTCCTGATGTATCTGGTAACGCTGGAGGGGTGGGACTTTCATCATACGCAGAAGCACTGGCACATAATAAATGTCCCCTTATTTGTTTGCCACATGACTGAACTCTCTGAACTGAGAACTAGTTCTCCTGGCTCAGGATTACACCCGGATGTGATGTTCTGCAAGAGGGTGGTTGATTGACAGGTCAGCAGCCTTTCTCAGCAGGAAATGTGTGTGAACACAGTCATATGTGCTGAAACACTGCACCAACCAGTTTTTAGGGTGGTGTCTGGACACTTAATATATACCTGTCTGTCTATTATACAGGTGCTTGCCACTAACTGTCTTTCTGGCTCCTTGTTGTTATTCTCAGTTTTTTTGTTGTTATTTTCTGTGATTCTGACATTTTGCCTGAACCATGATTTCTAATGGTTTTGTACTTTGCTGCCATCTTGGTTTTGACACAGTTTGTCTGACTTCGCTTTGTTGTCTTGTGTCTTGTTTGTCTTTCTGTGCTATGTACTATGCCCGGCACCGTTGCCCAGTTGTCGACCCCATTTAGTGTAAGGGATGTCAAATAGGCAGGGACTGTAGTTGTGAAAAGCAAAGGACTCACACGTCTTCTATGTCTTGACAGCACTTCCTCTAGGCTCCCTTTCACCACTCTACTTCTGCCATGGTCATAAGGTCCAACTTGCAGTGGTTCTGTTTCAGTGAAAGGACGATATTGCCTTTACTAAACATGCGCCAAACCTAATGGCAATGGTAGGAGGTGTCGAGAAATAGGAAGGCATGGCGAAGGAGGTGTCAAGAAATAGGAAGGCATGGCAAAGGAGGTGTCCTGTAATAGGAAGACATGGCAAAGGAGGTGTCCAGTAATAGGAAGACATGGCAAAGGGGACCTGAAGGTCAACCCTTCAGATGTTGTAACTTGCTCATATAAATTCACCATCCAAATGTAGTTTCTTTATAAGAAATGGATGGCTTGGAATATGGTGGGGGAATCTATTATACGATGGGGATAGCTGTATATAGCAGTAAAGGTGGCGCATTGCCTCTAAAGTAGATCTGTTCATTAAATAACCATGACAATGCAGTACAGCATGATATAGATCAGGAGGATCTGAACAAATGAATATGTAATACCGTTGGAAAAGTTCATGTCTAATAGGTCACTCAAAAGATAGCAAGTACCCTCTGGACTCCTAAACCTAAAATATGGACATATTTAAATTAATAAAATACAAATTATACTGAAGCTATAAAAAAGGGTTCTTTGTGTCATCACCTCGTTCCACCATGGAATTGTCTGGTAGTGGATTATCCATAAGAGTCATGCTACATCCATGGAATTCTCCAGATGATAATTCCAGATTTACCAAACAGAAAATCATAGGAGTTATATAACCCACACGGTAATATGTGACATAATAACCTTCCATTAATGGCCACTATCTAAAAATGACTAAAAATGACCAATTTAAAATAGCAGCACATTGGGATATTAGTTCTCTGCTTATAGTCCTATAAGTCAGATGAAGCATGGCAGCGATGTACCGCTAATTACTGCAGCAAAGAAGATAAAATGTCTTATTTTTACTGTGGTTTGCAAATATATGAAGAGACTGAACAACACATCTTATATTAGATGTAGCTCTAAACTTTTCACCCCTCCGAGACATTTGCTGATCGCGATGCACATGATCTGCAATGACATCTCTGGGCTTAGGCAGGATTTACTTTTGGCTACTATGGTAATAATAATGTTCTCCAGCAAAGCTCACACTACCCGGCTTACTGTGGCCGTTAATTTCTTCAGCAAATAATAAAGCTAAATCCAATCCAAGCAAAATTATGTGGGAGATGAAACAACAAATTACTCTAATTTACTTATATAATTGTATATAAAATTGTATTTAGATTTTAAAGGGAACCGATCATCAGAAATTGACGTAATAAGAAACTACCAGTATGTTGTCAAGCAGCTGAATACCTTCCAGATCATGTAACTTTCATGACCCAGTGTGGTGGTATCATCAAGAAAATCTACATTTAAGTGGGGTCATTGAGTCATTGTATAAAGTCAAGCTCTTTCTTCCTCCCAAAGCCTCCTTCTCTGTAACTGATGCTCCTGCATCCAGAAACATCACTAACCAAATCTCCCTCAGTCCGTTACATGATTTCAATCCCAAAGGAGGAGGCATTCAGAGTTCCCCACCTTGACTTCAGTGTTAAAGTCTCCTCCTCCTTGACTTTATACAATCAATTTCACTTCAAAGTTGAATTTCTGGATAAAACCACCACACTGGGCCATGAAAGAAACCAAACCTAGAAGGTATTACGCAGCTTGACGATATTCCGTTATCAGTTTATTAGGCCAATTTCTGATGAAAGGTTCCCTTTAAGTTTTACTACAATATATATATATTGGCGGAAGCAGACCTTTCGTTCTAATTCCTGAGAAACCCTTTAACTTGAAGGGGTTGGGCCAAAATAGACATCTATTACTTATTACTTCCATTCTCCTCATTGTTGGATGCCCTAGAGGTCGAACCCCCAAATGATCAGATATTATTTGTTCTGTGGATAGGATATAAGTGTTTAGAGAGGCACAACTACTTTTAAAGGACTGTCCCTTTAGTAATGATTAACACCTATCCACGTACGGAGATACCCATGAATCATGGAAATTGTTCAACCAACCCTGTGGATAAGTGATTGTTGAACTGGCCCACCACAGTACTAGAGGATCATCCGGTAGGCCCAGGCTTTAACCTAATACTGCACCCTATAGAGACAGCAGAAGACAACCTAATTTGAAGACTGGGGGATAATGGAAGGTGGGCCCCTGAATAATTTTATCTGGTATATCCAAGGAACCCCAATTCAATACTGGTAATAGATCCCAACCTAGTGTCGGACTGTCCCACCAGAGCACCAGAGGATGCCCCGATGGGCTTTAATTCAAAGCTGAACCCCAGAAGCACAGTAAAGGTAACTCAAAATACAGCACACTAGGTTCTATTTCCTTAGCTGCTGGTAGAGAGGTTAGTCTCCAGGATCATTTTCATCTGTTGTGACCAAGGAACGCCAGTCCGACATTGTCTCCCCCAATCTCATATTGATGACCTATCCTTACCTTATAATCAACTATCAGTATTCAAACTCCTGAAAACCCCTTAAATAAAGAGATGACCTCCCATCTGGTCATCTCTTTATTCACATAAATAGTAGTCAAGGAAAATTATGAGTGTTCTCAGTTGTAGAATCCTGGATTTCTTACAAGGTCCCATAAATATCTGGGTCTAAAATGGAACTTAGATGAGAGTGGGGACCTGACAGTTACTTATATATTAATTATTGTAGTTGCTGCTTATATAGCGTCAGCATATGCCGCAGCGCTGCATAATCAAGTATATCAGCACAGATTGTTTACTGAACATTTTGGTTATATAAAAACTGTTTAAAGACTAATCTCCCAAATTTCCTTCTGGGCTGCCTATATTTCCATTACTTACTGTCATAATTAAATCTATAAATAGGCTTTAGGAGAGTCGTCAGGACAAGCAATTTGCATGATATTTGCATTTCATTATTTTTCTCACAGCAGGTTTTATAAATTTGTGAACACTACAGTAGCAGAAATATACAGAATTTTATGGGTACAGATACCTGAGCGCGGTGCTCTGCATTTTCCTTCAGCTCCATTGTGATGTATAGAGCAGAACGATCATGCGCGGCCGTCTGCTCCATTACTCTCATGGAGAGACAAGGGGTCTGACAGAGGTACTTGGGCCCTCATTGGCACCCTCGTTTTCATCATCTGTGGGGTTCTCATCACTGAGACCCCCACTGATCAGCAATCCTGTGGATAGGGCCTAACTTGCATTCATGGGAAAACCCCTTTAAGGGGGGGGACAAAAAGTGGAAACTCAAAAATTGAAAAAGGGCATCGGCGTGAAGGCATTAATATCATTAGGCCATAGGGCAACCTTCTGTGCTGAAAAGGTGAAAAAGCAGCAAATCCAATTTTTTTGTTACGTTGTTCGCTACATAGATACATATTTTTATCCTTCGACGCTTTATATTTTAAACTGTAGATACCTAATGCATTTCAGTTTATGTATTATGCACAAAATTATGTATTATGTAACAAACGGGTAGAAAACGGGTAGGGATTTGAATTGCTTAAAATATTAAATATTTTTTTAAACATTTTATAACTTTAACATTGACTTTTCCATTCTCTATTACACCCTACCTTGGGAGTTATAGTACAGCAGACTTCTGCTGTATGGAGACGGCACATCTTTAGGACGGCCAGTGTACTGATTAAGTGTATGCTGTTTTCATGCACGGTGGGTGTCTGCTGTATTATAACCCCTGATCATAGTCATAGAGTCCTGTTTTTCATGGACCAACCACAGTACTTTGCAGCTTAGGAAACTAACACTGATGGACTCTCCTCATGAATTTCGGATCAGTAGGGGGACCTACAGTCGAATCAGTTGCTCTCTAAACAAAGGCTACAGAGCCGGAACGAGTTGTATCTCTACAGCCCCAACTCCAGTAGAATTGAATGGGAGCTTCTGTTGCAGTTACAGATTTTGACCACCACACAGAGCACGGAGCCAACACCATTCCCCATATATATACACTCACCGGCCACTTTATTAGGTACACCTGTCCAACTGCTCGTTAACACTTATTTCTATCAGCCAATACATGGCGGCAACTCAGTGCATTTAGGCATGTAGACATGGTCAAGACAATCTCCTCAGTTCAAACCGACATCAGTTATGGGGAAGAAAGGGTGATTGAGTGCTTTGAACATGGCATGGTTGTTGGTGCCAGAAGGGCTGGTCTGAGTATTTCAGAAACTGCTGATCTACTGGGATTTTCACGCACAACCATCTCTAGGTTTACAGAGAATGGTCAAAAAAAAAAAACATCCAGTGAGCGGCAGTTCGGTGGGCGGAAATGCCTGTTGATGCCAGAGGTCAGAGGAGAATGGGCAGACTGGTTCGAGCTGATAGAAAGGCAAACAGTGACTCAAATTGCCACCCGTTACAACCAAGGTAGGCAGAGAGCATCTCTGAACGCACAGTACGTCAACTTTGAGGCAGATGGGCTACAGCAGCAGAAGACCACACCGGTGCCACTCCTTTCAGCTAAAAACAGGAAACTGAGGCTACAATTTGCACAAGCTCATCGAAATTGAACAGTAAAGATTGGAAAAACGTTGCCTGGTCTGATGAGTCTCGATTTCTGCTGCGACATTCGGATGGTAGGGTCAGAATTTGGCGTCAACAACATGAAAGCATGGATCCATCCTGCCTTGTATCAACGGTTCAGGGCTGGTGGTGTGTCATTGTGTGGAATATTTTCTTGGCCTCTTGGGCCCTTGGTACCAATTGAGCATCTTTGCAACCCAACCAAAGCCTACCTGAGTATTGTTGCTGACCTGTCCATCCCTTTATGACCACAATGTACCCTGAACATCTGATGGCTACTTTCAGCAGGATAATGCGCCATGTCATAAAGCTGGAATCATCTCAGACTGGTTTCTTGAACATGACAATGAGGTCACTGTACTCAAATGGCCTCCACAGTCACCAGATCTCAATCCAATAGAGCATCTTTGGGATGTGGTGGAACGGGAGATTCGCATCATGGATGTGCAGCCGACAAATCTGTGGCACTGTGTGATGCCTCATGCATGACAAATCTCTGAGGAGCTCCAGCACCTTGTTGAATCTATGCCACGAGAATTGAGGCAGTTCTGAAGGCAAAGGGGGTCCAACCCGTTACTAGCGTGGTGTACCTAATAAAGTGGCGGTGAGTGTATATATATTATTATATATAAGCATTAAGTGTTAACGAGCGTGAAGGTGTACCTATAAAGTGGCCGTGAGTGTATATATACGTATATATATTCTTTGTCTTTTATGAAGATACTTTTATTCCTGTTATTATTCCTCCCAGACAAAAATCAATATGTTTAAAAAACCTGCTGTTATGTTAATATTAAATGCACTACGTTCTCCCATCCTGAAGTTTCCTTCCTAATAAAACTGAACCACGAAGGTGCTACCACGCAGTAACTCTGCAAGCAATTTCCCTCCGGCAAATCTCTGCATATGTGCGTTTTTCTATACTCTGCAATTTTTGCTTAAAGTGTAATTAAGTCAAATATCTAAAAATAGATACAGCCCTACCATGGGAAAGACACACCGGACACACAGTCTTAAAGGTACTAAAAATATGACACGGCGTATGTGGACTCCATTAGAGGTTTGCAATATGACACCAGATGTCTGCATGTTTGTGCAATGTACAGAGGATCAATGTGATTCACAGTAGGAATATATTTTTTAATGAAAATCCATTATAGGGTCATTTTCAGGAAAAAAAACCTTAAATGACATTCTGGAAGTCAGATTATGATGCATCATGAGCAACCACAGCTACATTACTACTCTAAAATGAGCAGATTGATATCAATTGGATTAGTAGGCAGCTGACGTACGGAAATGGAAGCCTGGCGGCGAACATACCCCTGAAGTGATCATAATTCAATAGTTATGAGTACATTGTACCCTTACGTTCATCCAGCATATAAATACTGTACTGTCACTAGAAAATATCCTACTGCTTCGGAAGCTGTTGAATTTTATATTCAGAAAGATCTTCTATTTAATACTTTATTTTGGCTGTTTTTACTTCCTCCCACTCCACAGTAAATTTTACTGTAGGTAAGGTTCTGCGGGCATAGCAGTCACCTATTATATCCATCTGTAAGGGATCGTTGGTAGGTGGATGGTAGTTCCAGAGACCCAATAGGGTACAATAACGCTGCAAATTACTGGAGATCAGTAAATCTATGTTGCATTAAGCATCTGGATTTGTGGTTACAATATGGTACGAGAGGCAACTTGTTTTGCAGTTACATCCCACTACAATAGGCATCCTGCTTGTGGTTACTGGCAGTCTTTTAAAGAAGAGAACGTTTTTAAAGTAACTGTCTTTGCAGAGACAAAGTACTTACGTAGGGCTTAGCAAACACAGTCATGTTGACGAAACTTTACTCGCGGTTGCTGGTAGGAAGAGCGAACAGTTTCTCTGATATGTCAGCATGTGCAACTTTTTTTGCGTCCTTTCTGAAATCCAACCTCCCACTTTCTTATAAGGTTCACATATTTGCGATCCCTACTATTCCCAGAGTGGTGAGTCAATCTGTGAGTACTACCACCTGCCCTCAACTTGAATCTACTACTTCTACTACTACCACCATCACGTAGCAGCCCCTTATATTATCCTAGAACATGTCAGTATATGTACCTCCAACCTATCCCAAACACTGCTGCCTATGCTTTAAAGAGGTTGGCAACTTACCTAGGCAGGACTTTACAGGCAGTCCCGGGTTACGTACAAGATAGGATCCGGAGTTGTTTGTTCTTAAGTTGAATTTGTATGTAAGTCAAACTGTATATTTAATAATTGTAGATCCAGACAAAAAAATTTTGGCCCCAGTGACAATTGTAGTTTAAACCTTTTTGCTGTAATGGAGACCAAGATTATCAATAAAGCTTCATTACAGACACTTTACAGCTGATTATTGCAGTCTGGACTATAGTAAAGCATTCAGAAAGCTTCACCAGAAGTCAGAGGGGTCTGTCTGTAACTATGGGTTGTCTGTAAGTCGGGTGTCCTTATTAGTGGGACCCTTTATTTATTTTACAAATATACATTATAGTTCTGCTCTGCTTCCTTGATATGTAAAGCAATGCCTCCTGTATTTTAACTCATCAGCCAGACATTCCTGTCCTAAACTGGAGTTTATCTGTCCATGAACATGGCCCTCCAGGACCTTAATCTTATATTCATCATGAATATCATTATAAGGTCCTGACAGGGCGATTGTTCCAGGAGAGTTGGATAGAACTGCAGAACTTTTATAGAGTATATTAAAGCCTTAGTGTACAAAAACTGAACATGCGATTTCTCAAACGTTAGACTGACTCATTCCCCAACATATTACAGAATATATAACACTCTGCGTTAAACCAGTGTACACATATCAGATTGGGGCGTTATAGCAAATATAAGCGTAAACACAAACAGTATACATCGGAATCAAAACCATATTAATCAAGTGGTAGACCTGGTAGTCTGTGGACAAAATGCCTCAAATGGACACCCATCTATCTATGTATTGCTTCATTATGTGTCACCTAGCAGGCTCGTACCTTGTGGTTTACGTTTTACATGATGTTTACCAGTGTTGGGTTAGGGGTGGCCACAGGCCCAGTGTGAATACATCCTCCTTCCGGTGTTGTCTTCAGCTTGTCTACTCTTTCGGTTTGTGCCTCACATCTGTGTCTGTCCTCCCAAGGATGTGCCTCATACCTGTCTGGCCCCTGTCTTTGTTCTGTGCCTCACATGTGTCCTCCCAGTGGATTATGCCTTGTGTCTCTTTCCCAAGCACTGGTGATCAGGGAGGGAAGCACAATGTCTGCTATGGAGCCCGACAGCTGAAGGGACTGTCTCTCTGCTGTTAGAGAAGGTCCCGGGGTGAGGGATAACTAGGATTACTGTGAATGACAGAAGGACAGAGATCATAATTTCTCTGTCTTCCAGTGTTCAAGTCCTGCAAACATGACAGCCCATATAATCTTAACCTTACATTCGCCTGCTGCATGAAGTTTGCTATGAAACCCAAGGTTACCCTTCCTCTACTATATATCTTTATTTTAAGGGATTGTCCGGGATCAGTTTTTCTTCATATGGGCACCAGGGGTCCTAAAAATAACAATCTCCTATGTTCACCTCTCTCTGGTGTTATAGTAAACCAAACCAGCACCTGCAGGGGGAGCACTCTTCAAATGTAGTCACCAAGAGCCTCTGTATACAAACAGAAAGTAGGGGTAACGGTATGGAGGCTGCGCGGAACCGACGCCAGAGAGATGTTAGTGCTGGGAGTTTGTTAGCTCTACAGCCACTGTTAAAAACAATCTTATCTTTACATAGAACCTGTCAGCAAATTAACCCCCACAACTATATTTTCATAAATTGCTATTACAAAGCATTGCCCCTATCCCACTTGTCCCTCTACATGCTGTGTAAAACTTAAACAATCAGGACTTTAAGTTGTACGCCCAATGAGCCATTATCATATTCAGCTATCCTGCTTATTCATAAGTGGGAGGCACAGCCACATCCCCAGTGCTTGGCTCCTTTATTTGCTTCCGGATGCTGGCGCCCCCTGTAGCCTGTGGGTATGAGACACTCCTATACACATGACTGACGCATTATATGATGTGACACTCCTGGTGCTGGCTCCTACTATGTGCTTCCTGGTGCTGGCGCCCCCTGCAGCCTGTGTGTGTATGAGATACTCCTATACACATGACTGACAGCCTGTATAATTATGTAACTCTTGTGTGGCTGGCTACTCTATGTCTTCCTGATGCTGCGCCCCCTGCAGCCTGTGTGTGTAAGAGATACTCCTACACACATGAATGACAGCCTGTATAATGATGTGACACTCCTATTCGGCTCCTCTATGTGCTTCCTTCTGCTGGGCGCCCCCCTGCAGCCTGATTGAATAAATACTACATAAACATGACTGATGTCTGTATATGATGTGAACCTTCCGGTGCGCTGCCCCAGTGCAGCCTGTGTGTGTATGAGATACTCATATACATGCCTGACAGCCTGTATAGTGATGTGACACTCCTGGTTCTGGTGCCCCCTGAGCCTGTGTGTGTATGAGATACTCTTATATACATGAATGACAGCATGTATAAGTGTCACCCTGGTGCTGGCTCCTCTATGTGCTTCCTGTGCTCTGCCCCATGCAGCCTGTGTGTGCATGAGATACCTCATATACACATGCCTGACCCTGTATAGTGATGTGACACTCTGGTGCTGGCTTCTCTATTGCTTCCTGGTGCTGGTGCCCCTGCAGCCTGTGTGTGCATGACACGTCAGGTACTGTGTAGCTGATGACTGCGTCTCTCACAGGTAGCGATAAAGCACTTGCAAGGCTTTACTATACATTACACACAGACATGAGCAGGGGGAGGAGAGGGGATGGTTACAGGGTGACATCACCTCCTCTCTCCATGTGTCCAATCTCATTTCATAATAAAGAAATATTATTTTAGAATGAATATGTATTATTAACTAGATAAAGGATGGCTAGAATCCTTGTGAGCTGCTCTTACATGTAGTGGTGACAGAATTAGTTACAGAGACCTGATGGCGGGTGTCCTAACTATTTTACAAGTATTTCATATGAAGCATATATTAGTATCAGGATGACTTAAAGGGGTATTCCACCTTGGCATTCACATTTAATGTAATTCACCTGCAATATAGAAACATTTCTTCAATTGGATGTTTTTTAAAAAATGTACCCATGTGAAGAAAATTTCCCTGAATGAAGCCATGAAGCCTTGTTGTACCTTAGAAACAAGATTGTTGTCCTTGGTACAACAACATCTGCTGGAGTGCAAAATTGTTTGTCCTTATAAAATGGCTGGGAGTTACTGCATGTCCACAGTAATCCTATGGTACTGAATGCAGAATCCAGGTTTTCAGTTAGGGCTTATAGTACATGTGGCATGTGTGGCCAACTGTCAGAGTGTGGGGGTGGTCGTATCCAATTACGCTATCTCTTTCTAAGGGACAACATCTAAATTTATGGGAAATTCTCTTCACAGAGGGACATTTATTTTAATAACATCTTAATTTCAGAAAATAATGTTTAATGCCAGATGAATTCAATTAAATTGAATTCCAAGATGTGAATACCCCTTTAGGTCAACTGTAATTATATAAGGTGATTAAGAAAGTATTCAGACCCCTTTAACTTTATCACTATTGGTTTCATTGCGCCAATTGGTAGATCATAATGCTCAATAATGCACTCTGACTGACTGTTATTACCCGAGGAATACCAGATGATAAGGGGCACATACACACATTTTTTGTGGTGTTTTTAGGGCCTTTTAATATCAACAAATATTTGAACAATTAAGGGACTCAGAAAATCATCTATAGAAATTGCGCTATTGTGATATTTTATAGATTCTATATCCCAAAACATAATAAGAAAAGTTTGGCTAAAAAAATTAATAAGGGAAATGTACTTATTTTAGCAATCCCTTAAAGATACCTTTCCAATGTTTTATGACCCCCCAAATCCTCCCCACCTACTAGCCAGTGATTGGCTAGTTGATGCATACGATCTTCTGCTGCTTCAGACCAAACTTCAAATACCCAAGCATCTGCTATCCCAAGCTGTCCTGATGGTGCGGCTTCCTAAGAGCCCAATACCATACAGGAAAAGACACTAGTGATATGAAGAGTAGAAAAGTGTCCCTTTACATCAGGATAATTACAGTAAGAGGTGCATGCATGATGTTTTAAAAGAATATGACATGTTCTACTGCTCTCCATTAAACCATGTACAATATCTGCCCAGCTCCCCCTGCTCTGTGATATACTGCCTGCAGATAGGTCCCTATCTATGTCAAAACCTGCTCAGTGCCTCCTGCTCTGTAATATCTGCCTGCAGATGGACATTGGGGCAGATTACTTACCTGGTCCATTCGCGATCAGCGGCGCGTTCTCTGCGAGGATTCGGTTCGCCGGGATTCACTAAGGCAGTTCTCCCGACGTCCACCAGGACGTCCTGCGCTGATGCACTGGAGTTCACCAAGCTGGGCCGATGAAGGTAAGTGCGTGTCCAGCGACCTTTTTTTTTTTTAAATGCGGCGGTTTTTCCGAATCCGTTGGCTTTTTTTACGGCCACGCCCCCCGATTTTCGTCGCGTGCATGCCGGCGCCGATGCCCCACAATCCGACGCGTGCTCCAAAATCCCGGGGCAATACAGGGAAAATCGCGCAAAAACGGAAAAATTTGTGTAACCCGCCGAAAAAAAAACGTGAATCGGGCCCTTAGTAAATGACCCCATTATGTACAACCTGCTCAGTGCTTCCTGCTCTATTACATTCTGCCCGCACATAAGACAATCCGCTTAGCTCCTGCTGCTCTATAACATGCTGCCTGCAATAGGACACTATACTATGAGCAGTTTTGCCTCACTAACCATTACTGGCGCATTCATGCGCAAACAAGCATAAGGAGAGTGCACCTGTTTTTTTCAGGTACACCCTTTAATGGCCGTGTGCCGCAATTATGTCTGACTGCCAAAATAAGTGTGGTGGCTGTGTGAATGTGCACCGGAACCCCCTTTAGGTGCACGGTATTGTGTTGCAGAAACCGAGTGCAGCCACGACACAATACTGGCGCACTTAGCTTCTCTCGCTCTATAACATGCTACAGCATCTGAACATAGTGGACATAAATTCAGCTCCTCCGTCTCTAAAACATGCTATCTGCAGATAGGATACTATGTACAATCTGATCAGCGCTTCCTGCTCTATAACATGCTGTCTTAGATAGGACACTATGTACAATCTGCTCATCTCTTCTTCTATATAACATGCTGCCCACACACTTTCATCTTCAATGTGGCATTTTTGTTTCAATTAATTAAGGCCTAGTGTTCGTGGGTAAGACCTAAACATCCATGTGAATAATTAAGTGCTTTGTTAAAAAATCTTTCGTCAATAAGTAAACACTTATTGATCGATGTTAATCCCACAATCTAGAAAAACATCTTTCATTACATCTCTTTTATCTTTTATTTTATTACGTTTCCTTTCACAGAGGGATCCATATTGTGACCACGTACACACGCCCGCTTCATCTAGAGGATGCTGTACATTGTGTAATTTATAAAAAGAAGTCATACTTGGTTAAAAACAGTGACAGTCACCCCAAAGCGTTTCTGCACCTTTTAAAAGAAATCAAGATTTTAAGAAAAGTGTGGGGTTACAAGCTATTTTGGACTATTTTATACCAATAAGTGACGATAATGATGTATTTTACAGAGGTGATAATGTAGATGTGAAAGGTGTGAAATAAGCAGAATCAGAGGTTTTGTTAAGAATAAGACCATTATGTCCTCTATAAGCTCAGGACAGGCATGTCTACCTTTGCCCTCCCTGAAGGGTAATTATTTGATGACAGATATTATATATATATATATATATATATATATATATATATATGTATATGTGTGTGTGGGTAAAACACAAAAACACATGACATCTCAGAGTCAGCAATGCTTTATGGTAACTTATATACACACAGGGAACTTGGCAACAAAAATGGCTGCCTCGGCTCTTTTAACATGAGGTAAAAACAACATCCCTATGAAAAGTCTCTATAGAAGACTAAGATCCAAATAGCTAAATACATGTTAGATAAACAAAAGAGGGAAATAAACACCCTTAAAGGATATGATTCTATAGTAACATCAATGTGAAATCATAGTGACGGACTCTCCCTACTCAAGATAGACATGATCAGAGATGATATCTCTCAACTCAGAGAAAAGGTTCTGTATGGCATCCATGAGATGTGCTAACGCCCCGAAGGGTTGTCTAATAAGTACATCAGGTGGAAATCATCGAAAGCGTCCTTCAACCAGAATCGGCAGTCATTGGGGAGCATGTTGGGCCCAATATCTGCATTATCGGTCGCTATATATAGGGTGTGCTATTGGTATAAATTACTGAGTGTGTGAAATGTATCAATTCACCACTCTTATAAGGATTTTGTCCACTCTTACAGAAATACAGTCCTATGAGTCCCTTAACACTATGATACACATCGTGACAGACCGGGGCCTGTGAGTCAGCATTTGCTATGGGTGCCTAGATGTACGTATACATAGTTTCATATAAAGAGGAATTATGGTATCTACACACAGATCACCATCGTCCGCATCTGCAGCTTTTCATCACCTCTGATTTTCATCTCCTGACCTTCATTCTGCTATTAAATATGGACGACATTGCTAGTGGCTTTTTGTACTGTGCATAAATCAGCAATATGACTGCATCTGCTATTCTTGTATGACACCGATACTGTTACAACACAAAGTATACATATAACATTGGAAAATGTCTTCTTGATTGAGGGATATTGATCTGCTGACTATGCAAATACATCTGACTTCAATAATATATTCTGTCTGTAAGATGACTATACAATTTGTATTACATTTCACTAATGCATTTCACTGTTGATGCAATCCTAAATACACCTGTCGTACATACTTACACATCCACATATTTGTTCTGTATAGACACATATGTACACACATATATAAACATAATCTTTAACATACCTACATACTGTATACATTTACATGACACAGATGTATATAAATATATGTATATTTTCATACATGTACAGGTGTGCACACATCTATACACACATTCATGACACACACTCATGTTTACACCTGCATAACACACACACACATATATATATATATATATATAATTGCAGATACTTAGACTCATATTCACAATTTTCTATAGACAAATATGTACACACATAGCACTCATCTATATAACATATATATATAATTCATGAACACACATATATTCTGTATATATATACATACACCGAGATTACATAATGTATATATTATACATGTACAGACATGTCACACTCTATAGACAGACATGTATGCACACACAGGGAAATACATATACATTCATTCACATTATTATACACATGCATACGTACACATATAAAACCTCATTATATATATATATATATATATATCCACATACATAAACACATATATACACACATTGTAAGCATAATCTCATTTCATACTCTAGAAACGGTGAATATTCCTTGACATTGAGGCAGTTAATTCATTGCGTATCCCAATGGGAGTCATTTCTTGTGCGTTGATGACCTATGATCTCAACAACAAGATAATAAAGCCTATATTCTAATATCCCCCCATCCCATCCTCCAGCATTGTGCGCACGTGCACTTTAAAACTTGGCACATTCTGCAGTGTCTGCACCATATGATGCATTGGAGGAACCCTTCCCTTTACGTGTCCCTCCATTCTAATAATGCATAACGTCCTCCTTTCCATGTCACGTATATGTCTGATCATACCTTGCTCATCTTACCCCTCCACTCCATACGACATACGAACGCTGACGGATTCGAATTAACCCTTACAACCCTGTACTATTTTTGTCAGCGTAGCTTTTATACAGAATAACATGTTTGGCATCTAACATCTTATCATTACATAGAGACATGATTATGACTAATAGCATTCATCACACTGAACCCATTTCACTTATCTTATACTCGGTTCATGTTCCTAGAATGGATCGTCACGTTCCTATAGGATCTATATCACCTCAGTTTCCACATGTGTTCCCTTCCTTCTGCATTCCCTCCCTGCCTCAGTTACACCACCCTCTATTCCACCGCAAATGAGGGGGGGGTCCTCCGTTAGTCATCCCAGACAAAATCCCCTAGCCAGGATTGGGGTTTTTTTTTGTTTTTTTCCCTCTCCCTTCTTTCTTCGCACCTCCAGGTTAATGATTGTTTTAAATTTTTATTTGATGATACTCATCTTTCATTCACTACGTAAAGCCAACAAAAAACCTGGCGCGGTTCTAATCTCTCACCCCTTTTTTCTCGTTTTTTAACTAAGCGCGTACACAAGGAGTGTCCAGGGATGCGATTTCCTACAAAATATTGGAATCCAGAGCTCTTTCCCATATTTATTATAAACAAATCCGCATCTCAGCCGTCGCTCCCTCCTGGAGGCGCCCCTCCTCACATGGCTGTAATGCAGATCCCCTCCCCTTTGCTTTCTTACTAGCGGTAACAAAACCAGCAGTAATTACAATGCTCCAGCACGTAAATCTGTCCGTTTCTTTTTTTTTATTTGACGCAAACTACGCGAATCCTGTCTGGACGTGCGGGAATACCCTCCCTCCCATCCTAATCCATGCATAGGGTGCGTATGTCTAATACACCTATGCATCCTATTGGAGGCTGTCTGTATCAATGATAATATTCACCGTATAGAAGGTAATGAGTGCTAATCACCACTCAGCTCTGCTATGTCATCTGCTTCCTCTGCAGTGGAGCTGTCCAGCAAGCAGTGGTGCTGAATCCCTCCCAGTCTACAGCTCCCAGCACTTCACCATCATCAATCTGGCTTTCTGCAGAGAGACCCCCAGCACCAATCACCCCCCTAACATCCCTGCCTCTGCTATGCAGATCCAGCAGTAAGAGATTTGTTATCTGCATTTCAGGAATCCACTAATCTATGCATCCTTCCAAGGGGCTGCATTGTCTTACCTGTAGTCAGGTCCAAGCTAGGAATAAACCTTAGAAAGAGGCTGTACGTGGAGGGGCAAGAACCACGTTTCCTGACCTCCTCGAGTCTTCTCCTTCAATGGGGGAAAAAGCTCTGCCCTTATCAAAGATGGCCGTCACAGTTGACGTCAGCAGCTTTTAATAGACAGGAGGATGTAGGAGGACGGCCTCTGCTGCTGAGGGGAGAGCTTGAGTCAATCGTCTGCTCTGGCTGCTACATACAGGGCGTTTTACCTCTAGGTGCTCTTATACCACTATGACCCGGCCAAGTGATGGCAGCTACAATGCCTTACACTGGCCAATGCAGCACTGATTTCTTCGTCCAGAGGGTGGTCCAACGGGTATCCCTCTCCTGTGAGTGCTCTTAGTAAGGATAGCCTACGTGGGCAGCTCATTTACTGAAGATTTTCTTCTTCTGCTTTCCAATATGTTAAGGCTAAACCCATTCAAGAAGGATGCAGTGGCATCCCTGACTGACACTACACCATCAGGGAGTATGGGTTAATGTGCTACAAAGTGTTCAAGTATGGATGCAACAGATGTAGCAGAGCTGCTTCAGCTTCATCTGCAGACAGCACTGCATCACTGACACCCTGAGCACCTATACTCTACATTACCCATTAACACACTGAGCACCTCTCTACATCTATACTCCCACTATATACCATTAACACACTGAGCACTGCTACATCTAACTCAACAATACAGCATTAACACAGGAGCACTGCTACATCTATACTCTACAATACAGCATTAACACACTGAGCACTGCTACATCTATACTCACAATACAGCATTACTACACTGAAACACTGCTACACTCTATCTCTACAATACAGCATTAACACACGAGCACTGCTACATCTATACCTACAATACATCGCATTAACACTACTGAGCACTGCCTACATCTATCTCTACACATACAGCATTACTAACACGGAGCCTGCTAACATCAACTCTACAATACAGCTTACTAGCCACTGGAGCACTGGCTAATCTATACCTCAATCCAGCATTAACACACTGCGCCACTGCTACATCTATACTCCACAATATAGCATTAACACCACGGAGCAACTGCTACATCTAAGTACTCTACAATACAGATTAACACACTGAGCACTGTACATCTACTACTCTAAATATAGCATAAACAACACGAGCACTGCTACATCTATACCTACAATAACATCATACACACACTGAGCACTGCTACATCTTACTCTCAATTATGCATTAACACACTGAGCACTGCGACATCTATACTCTACAATACAGCAATTAACCACACTGAGCACTGCTACATCATACTACTACAATATAGCATTAACACCTGAGCCCCTGCTACATCATACTCTACCAATCCAGCATTAACACACGAAGCACGTACATCTATAACCTACAAATAGCATTAACACCACTGAGCATGCTACATTATACCTACAATACAGCATTAACACACTGAGCAAGACTACATCTTTACACTACATGCAATGTGGTAAAGACATGTATATACTTAAAAAATAGGGGCTCCTTCCTACCCCAATTGGATATAGCGAGATAGGGAACCCACCCCCTCCTGGACCCCCTAGGGTGTCAGACTCTGGAGGTCCACTCCTTAAATGGCTTCATGCCCATTGACTTATGGATATTAATTGCATCATTTTTGCTGCAGGGACTCCTGCATCCACAATGTGGTTCCTTTGAGTGGAGAAGAGGATTGCGGGTTTCCTAGAGAAGACCGGTGATGCTGGGGGCGGGGGAGGGATTGTAATTAAAAGTACGTGTTGAAATGGGGCAACCCCCTTTAATACTGCATTAAAAGTAGGAAACAGTATAGAGGGTCCTTATAACCAGCTGATTTACAATTCCATGATCAGCATTGATCTCCTGGTAGATTATGGGTGCTGACAGCTATAGGAGAACTTCGGTCTCTTACCTCTTAGGGACTGGCTATAATACATGTATGTCATCAGAGGTTATCTACTTGTATAATAACATCAGACCCCTGCAAGCACTGCTGCATTGGTGGAAGCGATACTCCGGCATTTAACCTGTTAAGGTGCTGTGATCAAAAACAACCTTTCCCTTAAACAGTAGTAACAGTTGCGCACCATATTTCTCCAAGTGGCACCCCCTGTGACATTTTTTTTACGTCATTGTTCCTATGGTATAGATGGGAGCCTAGGGAGGAATTCCTATGCTGCCAAGCAATACCCCATCTCATCCTGCCAGATGCCAGCTGTAATATAAAAGAGGCTGTATACTGTGATCGCCTCCCACACGATTAAAACACTCTGGAGGATCTAAAAAATAGTAAATAAAAGTGAAAAAACTTTTCTAAAGCTTTTAAGAACAGTAAAAATTTCTAATAACCCACCTTCACCAAAAGCCATAGAAGTAAAAAAGACAAACATAAGCAAATTCATAAAATGTTGGTATTCACCGTCCCAAAATGCTCACCTAGAAATATAAAAATAATTACCCCATGTTGTTAACTCCAATAAAAAAAACCTTCAAAACTGTCCAATGTCCAGACCCGTCTGTGTTGTGTCACATTTTGTGACCATTAAACAGTGGTCGGACTATGGTTTTTCCTTATGCCCCCCAATTGCAGTTACAGATTTTGACCACCACACAGAGCACGGAGCCAACACCGTTCCCCATATATACATATATATATATATATATATATACATACACTCACCGGCCACTTTATTAGGTACACCTGTCCAACTGCTCGTTAACACTTAATTTCTAATCAAGCCAATCACATGGCGGCAACTCAGTGCATTTAGGCATGTAGACATGGTCAAGACAATCTCCTGCAGTTCAAACCGAGCATCAGTATGGGAAGAAGGTGATTTGATGCCTTTGAACGTGGCATGGTGTTGGTGCCAGAAGGGCTGGTCTGAGTATTTCAGAAACTCTGATCTACTGGGATTTTCACGCACAACCATCTCAGGGTTTACAGAGAATGGTCCGAAAAAGAAAAACAATCCAGTGAGCGGCAGTTCTGTGGGCGGAAATGCCTTGTTGATGCCAGGTCAGAGAGAATGGGCAGACTGGTTCGAGCTGATAGAAAGGCAACAGTGACTCAAATGCCACCCGTTCAAACCAAGGTAGGCAGAAAGCATCTCTGAACGCACAGTACGTCAACTTTAGGAGGCAGATGGGCTACGCAGCAGCAAAGACCACACCGGGTGCCACTCCTTTCAGCTAAGAACAGGAACTGAGGCTACAATTTGCACAACTCATCGAAATTGACAGTAGAAGATTGGAAAAACGTTGCCTGGTCTGATGAGTTCTCGATTTCTCTGTGCGCATCGGATGGTAGGGTCAGAATTTGGCATCAAACATGAAAGCATGGATCCATCCTGCCTTGTCAACACGGTTCAGCTGGTGGTGTCATGGTGTGGGGAATATTTTCTTGGCCCCTTGGTCACAATTGAGCATCGTTGAACACCCCAAGCCTACCTGAGTATTGTTGCTGACCATGTCCATCCCTTTATACCACAATGTACCCAACATCTGATGGCTACTTTCAGCAGGAATATGCGCCATGTCATAAAGCTGGAATCATCTCAGACTGGTTTCTTGAACATGACATAAGGTCACTGTTTCAAATGGCCTCCCAGTCACCAGATCCAATCCAATAGGACCTCTTGGGGATGTGGTGGAACGGGAGATTCGCATCATGGATGTGCAGGCCGACAAATCTGGGCACTGTGTGATGCCTTGCCATTCACTTTGTTGAATCTGGCCACGAAGAATTGAGGCAGTTCTGAAGGCACAAAGGGGGTCCAACCATTACTAGCATGGTGTTACCTAATAAAGTGGCCGTGAGTGTATATATATATATATATATATATATATATATATATATATATATATATTCTTTGTCTTTTATGAAGATACTTTTATTCCTGTTATATTCCTCCCAGACAAAAAATCAATATGTTTAAAAAACCTGCTGTTTATATTTTAAATGACTACTTTCTCCCAATCCTGAAGTTTCCTTCCTAATAAAACTGAACCACGAAGGTGCTACCACAGCAGTAACTCTGCAAGCAATTCCCTCCGGCAAATCTCTGCATAATGTGCGTTTTTCTATACTCTGCAATTTTGCTTAAGTGTAATTAAGTCAAAATATCTAAAATGATACAGCCCTACCATGGGACAAAGACACTAGAGTCTTAAAGGTACTAAAAATATGACACGGCGTATGTGGACTCCATTAGAGGTGCATATTGACACCGATGTTCTGCTTTGTTTGTGCAATGTACAGAGGATCAATGTGATTCACAGTAGGATATTATTTAATGAAAATCCATTATAGGTCATTTTCAGAAAAAAAACCTTAAATGACATCTGGAAGTCAGATTATGCATCTATGAGCAACACCAGCTACATTACTATTCTAAAATGAGCAGATTGATATCAATTGGATTAGTAGCAGCATGACGTACGGAAATGGAAGCCTGGCGGCGAACATACCCTAGAAGTGATCATAATTCATTATATATGAGTACATTGTACCCTTACGTTCATCCAGCATATAAATACTGTACTGTCCTAGAAAATATCCTACTGCTTTCGGAAGCTGTTGGAATTTTATATTCAAAAGATCTTCTATTTAATACTTTTATTTGGCTGTTTTTACTTCCTCCCACTCCAACGTAAATTTTACTTTAAGGTAAGGTTCTGCGGGCATAGCAGTCACCTATTATTCCATCTGTAAGGGGATCTTTGGTAGTGGATGGTACTTCAAGAGACCCAATAGGGCAATAACGCTGCAAATTACTGGAGATCAGTAGAATCTATTTGCATTAAGCCTGGATTTGTGGTTACAATATGTACGAAAGGCAACTTGTTTTGCAGTTACATCCCACTACAATAGGCATCCTGCTTGGTGGTTACTGGCAGTCTTTAAAGAAGAGAAAGTTTTTAAAGTAACTGTCTTTGCAGAAGACAAAGTACTTAATGGCTTAGCAAACACAGTCTGTTGGAGAACTTTACTCACGGTGGCTGGTAGGAAGAGCGAAAGTTTTCTCTGATATGTCAGCATGTGCAACTTTTTTTTGCGTCCTTTCTGAATCCAACCTCCCACTTTCTTATAAGGTTCACATATTTGCGATCCCTACTATTCCCAGAGGTGAGTCAATCTGTGAGTACTACACCTGCCCTCAACTTGATACTACTACTTCTACTACTACCACCACACTTAGGCAGCCCTTATATATGCCTAGACTGTCAGTATTGTACCTCCACCTATCCCAAACACTGCTGCCTATGCTTTAAAGAGGTTGGCAACTTTACCTAAGGCAGGACATTACAGGCAGTCCCGGGGTTACGTACAAGATAGGGTCCGGAGGTTTGTTCTTAAGTTGATTTTGTATGTAAGTCGAAACTGTTATTTTAATAATTAGATCCAGACAAAAAAATTTTTTTGGCCCCAGTGACAATTGGAGTTTAAACATTTTTGTTGCTGTAATGGGACCAAGGTATTATCATAAGCTTCATTACAGACACTTTACAGCTGATTATTGCAGTCTGGGCTATAGTAACAGATTCAGAAGCTTCACCAAGGTCAGGGGCTGTCTGTAACTATGGGTTGTCTGTAAGTCGGGTGTCCTTATAGGCGGCCTGTATTTATTTTACAAATATACATTATAAGTTCTGCTCTGCTTCCTTGATAGTAAAGCAATGCCTCCGTATTTTAACTCATCAGCCAGACATTCCTGTCCATAAATTGAAGTTTATCTGTCCATGAACAATGGCCCTGCCAGGACCTTAATCTTATATTCATCAGATAAATCATTATAAGGTCCTGAAAGGGCGATTGTTCCAGGAGAGTTGGATAGAACTGCAGAACTTTTAATAGATGTATATTAAGCCTTAGTGTAAAAAACTGAACATGCGATTTCTCAAACGTTAGACTGACTCATTCCCCCAACATATTCCAGAAATATATAACACTCTCGCGTTAAACCAGTGTAACCCATATCAGATTGGGGCGTTATAAGCAAATATAAGCGTAAACAGTTATACAACATGGAATCAAACCCATATTAATCAAGTGGTAGACCTGGTAGTCGTGTGGACAATAATGCCTCAAATGGACACACATCACTACTATGTATGCCTAATTATGTGTCACCTATGCAGCTCGTACCTTGTGGTTTACGTTTTAGCATGATGTTTACCATGTGTGGGTTAGGGGTGGCCACAGGCCCAGTGTGAATAAGCTTACATACACCTCCTTCCGGTGTTCTTCAGCTTGTCTACTCCTTCGGCTTGTGCCTCACATCTGTGTCTGTCCTCCCAAGGGATGTGCCTCATACCGTGTCTGGCCCTGTCTTTGTTCTGTGCCTCACATGTGTCCTCCCAGTGGATTATGCCTTGGGTCTCTCTCCCAAGCACTGGTGATCAGGGAGGGAAGCACAATGTCTGCTATGGAGCCCGCAGCTGAAGGGACTGTCTCGCTGTTAAGAGAAGGTCCCGGGGTAGGGATAACTAGGATTACTGTAATGACAGAAGGACGAGATCTGATTTCTCTTTCTTCCAGTGTTCAAGCCTGAACACATGACAGCCCATATAATCTTAACCTTTACTCCGCCTGCTGCATGTGAAGTTTGCTATGAAAACCCAAGGTTATCCTCTTCCCTACTATATCATTTATTTTAAGGGATTGTCCGGGATAAGGTTTTCTTTCATATGGGCACCAGGGGTCCTAAAAATAACAATATCCTATGTTCACTCTCTCTGGTGTTTAGTAAACCAAAACCAAAACCAAACCAGCCTCTGTATAACACACAGAAAGAGGGGGTAACGGTATGGAGGCTGCGCGAACCAGCGTCAAGAGAGATGTTAGTGCTGGGAGTTTGTTAGCTCTACAGCCCTTAAAAACAATCTTATCTTTACATGACACCTATCAAATTACCCCCACAACTATATTTCATAATTGCTATTACAAAGCATGCCCCTATCCCTACATTGCCCTCTACATGCTTGTAAACTTACTAACAATCAGGACTTAAGGTTGTACGCCCAATGAGCCATTATCATATTCAGCTATCCTGCTTATTCATGAGGTACCCCCAGTGCTTGGCTTCCTTATGTGCTTCCTGATGCTGGCGCCCCCTGCAGCCTGTGTGTGTAAGAGAACCTCCATAAAATAAGACAGCTTATAATGATGTGACATCTCCTGAGTGCTGGCTCCTCTAGGTGCTTCCTTCTGCTGGCGCCCCCTCGCAGCCTGGTGTAATAAAATACTCACATAAACATGACTGACAGCCTGTATAGTGATGTGACACTCCTGGTTGCTGCGCCCCCTGCAGCTGTGTGTGTATGAGATACTCATACTACACATGTGACAGCCTGTATAATGATGTGACACTCGTGCTGGCTCCTCTATGTGCTTCCTGGTGCTGCTGCCCCATGCAACCTGTGTGTATGATAATACTCATATACCATGCTGACAGCCTGTATGTGATTGTGACACTCCACCTGGTGCTGGCTTCTCTATGTGCTTCCTGTGTGCTGGTGCCCCCTGCAGCCCGTGTTTGTGCAATCACACGTCATGTAACTTGTGTAGCAGATAAAGCACTTGCAATGCTTTACTATACATTACACACAGACATGAGCAGGGGGAGGAAGGGGGTGGTTACAGGGGGACATCACCCTCCTCTCCATGTCCCAATCTCATTACATCAAATAAAGAAATATTATTTTAGAATGATAATGTATTAATTACTAGATAAAGGATGGCTAGAATCCTTGTGGTGACTGCTCTACATGTATGGGTGACAGAATTAGTTACAGGAGACCTGATGGCGGGTGTCCTAACTATTTTAACATATGAAGCATATATAGTATCAGGATGACTTAAAGGGGTATCTCACCTTGGCATTCACATTTAATGTAATTCACCTGCAATATAAAACATTTCTTCAATTGGATGTTATTTTTAAAAAATGTACCCATGTGAAGAAAATTTCCCTGAATGAAGCCATGAAGCCTTGTTGTACCTTAGAAACAAGATGTTGTCCTTGGATACAACCACATCTGCTGGAGTGCAAAATTGTTTGTCCTTATAAAATGGCTGGGAGTTACTGCATGTCCACAGTAATCCTATGGTACTGAATGCAGAATCCGGTGTTTCAGTTAGGGCTTAATAGTACATGTTGTGCATGTGTGGCCAACTGTCAGAGTGTGGGGGGTGGTCGTATCCAATTACAGCTATCTCTTTTCTAAGGGACAACATACTAATTATGGGAAATTCTCTCACAGAGGGACATTTATTTAATCCATCATTACTTTTCAAGAATATATGTTTATGCCAAGATGAATTCAATTAAAATTGAATTCCAAGATGTGATACCCCTTTAAGGTCACCTGTAATTAATAAGGTGATTACAGAAAGTATTCAGACCCCTTTACTTATTCACTATTGGTTTCATTGCAGCCAATTGTAAGATCAAATATGCTCAATAATGCACTCTGACTGTTTTACCCAGAGGAATAACAGATGTAAGGGGCACATACACACATTTTTTGTGGTGTTTTATGGGCCTTTTTAATATCAACAAATATTTGAACAAATTTAAGGACTCAGAAAATCATCTAAGAAATGTGCTATTGTGATATTTATAAGATTCTATATCCCAAAAACTATAAGAAAAGTTTGGCTAAAAAATTAGATAAGGGAAATGTACTTATTTTAGCAATCCCTTAAAGTACCTTTCCAATGTTTTATGACCTCCCCAAATCCTCCCACCTACTAGCCAGTGATTGGCTGATCAGTGATTTCTGCTGTTACACATAGCATCTCAGATCATTATACTGACAAAGGATCTGCTTCAGATTAACATTCAAAACCCAAGTCTGCTATCCCAGCTGTCCTGATGGTGCGGCTTCCTAAGAGCACCATATCCAACAGAAGGAAAAGACATAGTGATATGAAGAGTAAAAAGTGTCCCTTTACATCAGGATAATACAGTAAGAGGTGCATGACGATGTTTTAAAAGAATATGACATGTTCTACTGCTCTCCATAAACCATGTACAAATCTGCCCGCTCCCCCTGCTCTGTTATATACTGCCTCCAATAGGTCACTATCTATACACCCTGCTCAGTGCCTCCTGCTCTGTGTAATATGCTCCTGCAGATAGGACATTGGGGCAGATTTACTTACCTGGTCCTTCGCGACTCCAGCGGCGCGTTCTCTGCGGAGGATTCGGGTTCTGCCGGGATTCACTAAGGCAGTTCCTCCGACGTCCACCGGCGCTGCTCGCTGCCTGATGCACTGGGTTACCAAGCGTGGCGAGTGAAGGTAAGTCGTGTCCAGCGACCCTTTTTTTTTTTTTAAATGGGCGGTTTTTCCGAATCCTTCTGGCTTTTTTTTACGGCCACGCCCCCCGATTTCTCGTCGCGTGCATGCCGGCCCCGATGCCCACAATCCGATCGCGTGCTCCAAAATCCCGGGGCAATACAGGGAAAATCGTCGCAAAACGAGAAAATTTGTGTACACCCGCCGGAAAAAAAACGTGAATCGGGCCCTTAGTAAATGACCCCCATTATGTACAACCTGCTCAGTGCTTCCTGCTCTATACATTCTGCCCGCACATAAGACAATCCGCTTAGCTCCTGCTGCTCTATAACTTGCTGCCTGCAAATAGGACCTATACTATGAGCAGTTTGCCTCACTAACCATAATCGATCTGGCGCATTCATGCGCAAAACAAGCATAAGGAGAGTGCACCTGTTTTTTTCAGGTACACCAGTTTAATGGCCGTGTGCCCGCAATTATGTCGGACTGCCAAATAAGTGTGGTGGCTGTGTGAATGTGCACCGGACACCCCTTTAGGTGCACGGTATTGTGTGCAGAAACCAAGTGCAGCCACGACACAATACTGGCCCACTTAGCTTCTCCTCTCTATAACATGCTACCAGCATATTGAACATAGTGGACAATAATTCAGCTCCTCCTGCCTAAAACAGCCTATCTGCAGATAGGATACTATGTACAATCTGATCAGCGCTTCCTCCTCTATAACATGCTGTCGTAGATAGGACACTATGTACAATCTGCTCATCTCTTCTTGCTATATAACATGCTGCCCCCACACTTCATCTTCAATGTGGCATGTTTGTTTCAATTAATTAAGGCCTCAGTGTGTTGGGTAAGACCTAAACATCCATGTGAATAATTAAGTGCTTTGTTAAAAAATCTTCGTCAATAGTAAACACTTATTGATCGATGTTAACCCCACAATCTAGAAAAACATCTTTCATTACATCTCTTTTATCTTTTATTTTATTACTTTCCTTTCACAGAGGGATCCATATTGTGACCCATGTACACCGCCCGCTTCATCATAGATGGCTGTACATTGTGTAATTTATAATAAAAGAAGTCAGTACTTGGTTAAAAACAGTGACAGTCACACCAAAGCGTTTCTGCACCTTTTAAAAGAAATCAAGATTTTAAGAAAAGTGTGGGGGTTACAAGATTTTTGGACTATTTTATACCAATAATGACGATAATTATGTATTTTACAGAGGTGATAATGTGATGTGAAAGGGTGTGAAATAAGCAGGAATCAAGGAGGTTTTGTAAGAATAAGACCATTATGGTCCCTCTATAGCTCAGGACAGGCATGTCTACCTTTGCCCTCCCTGAAGGGATAATTATTTGATGACAGACTATATATATATGTATATGTGTGTGTGTGGTAAAACACAAAACACATGACATCTCAGAGTCAGCAAATGCTTTATGGTAACTTATATACACACAGGGAACTTGGCAACAAATGGCTGCCTCGGCTCTTTTACATGAGGTAAAAACAACATCCCTAGAAAAGTCTCTATAAGAATGACTAGATCCAATAGCTAAATACATGTTAGATAAAACAAAAAAGGGAAATAAACCACCTACCTTAAAGAATATGGTCTATAGTAACATCCAATGTGAAATCATAGTACGGGACTCCCCTACTCAAGATAGACAATGATCAAGATGATATCTCTCAACTCAGAGAAAAGGTTCTGGTATGGCATCCATGAGATGTGCTACAGCCCGCAAGGTTGTCTAATAAGGACATCAGGTGGAAATCATCGAAAGCGTCCTTCATACCAGAATCGCAGTCATTGGGGCATTTGGCCAATATCTGCAGTATCGCTCGCTATATTAGGGTGTGCTATTGGTATAAATTACTGAGGTGGTGAAATGTATTCAATATTCACCACTGTTATAAGGATTTTGTCCACATCTTACAGAAATACAGTCCTATGAGTCCCTGTAACACTATGAACACACATCGTGACAGACCAGGCCTGTGAGTCAGCATTTGCTGGGTGCCTAGATGTACGTATACTAGGTTTTCATATAAGAGGAATTATGGTATCTACACACAGATCACCATCCGTCCGCATCTGCAGCTTTTCATCACCTCTGATTTTCATCTCCTGACCTTCATTTCGCTATTAAATATGGACACATTGCTATGTGGCATTTTTGTACTGTGCATAAATCAGCAATAATGACTGCATCGCTATCTTGTATGACACCGATACTGTTACAACGAAGTAATACATATAACAAGGAAAATGTCTATCTTGATTGAGGGATATTGATCTGCTGACTATGCAAATACATCTGACTTCAATAATATATTCTGTCTGTAAGATGACTATACAATATTGTATTACATTTCACTAATGCATTTCACTGTGATGCAAGCCATAATGAAAACATATTAAATATACACCTTGTACTACATACTTACACATACACATTTTGTTCTGTATAGACACATATGTACACACAGATATAAACATAATCTTTAAACATACCTACATACTGTATATATTTACATACACAGAATGTATAAAATATTATGTATATTTTCATACATGTACAGGTTTGCACACATCTATACACACATTCATGACACATGAACCACACACTCATGTTTACATCTGCATAGACACAAAAATATATAAATATATATATATATATATATATTAAATATTTGCAGATACTTAGACTCATATTCACATTTTCTATAGACAATATGTACACACATAGCACTCATCTATATAACATAATATATAATCATGACACACATATATTCTGTATATATTATACATACAATGTTATATATTATACATGTACAGACATGTACACATCTATAGACAGACATGTATGCACACACAGGGAATACATACCATTCTATTCACATTATGTATAGACACATGCATACGTACACATATAACACACACTCATATATATATATATATATATATATATATATACTCACATACATGAACACATATATACCACCATTGTAAGCATATACTCATATTCATCATACTCTAGAAACGGTGAATATTCCTTGACATTGAGCGTTAATTCATTGCGTATCCCAATGGGAGTAATTTCTTGTGCGTTGATGACCTATTGATCTCAACAACAAGAAATAAAGCCTATATTCTAATATCCCCCACATCCTCATCCTCCAGCATTGTGCGCCGTGCACTTTAAAACTTGGCACATCTGCATGTTGTCACCATATGATGCACTTGGGGAACCCTTCCCTTTAACGTGTCCCCCATTCTAATAAGCAGTAACGTCCTCCTTTCCATGTCACGTCTATGCCTGATCATACCTTGCTCATCGTACCCACTCCATACGACATACGAATCTGCCGGATTCGAATTAACCCTTACAACACCGATCACTTGTTTTGTCACGTAGCTTTTATACAGAATAACATGTTTGCACTATCTTATCATTACATAGGACATGGATTATGACATAATAGCATTCATCACACCTGACCCCATTTCTTTCTTATACATCTGTTCATGTTCCTAAATGGATCTGTCACGTTCTATAGGATCTATATTCATCCTCAGTTTTCCACATTTTTCCTTCCTGTCTGCATTCCTCTCCCTGCCTCATTTACACCACCCATCTATATCCCCAGGCGGCAATGATGGTGGGTCCTCCGTTAGTCATCCCAGAAATCCCCTAGCCAGGATTGGGGTTTTTTTTTGTTTTTTTCCCTCTCCCTTCTTTACTTTTCGCACCTACAGGTTATGATTGTTTTAATTTTTTCATGTGATACACTCATCTTTCTTCACTACGATAAACTAAAGCCATCAAAAACCTGGCACGGTTCTATCTCTACCCTCTTTTTTTCTTCGTTTTTTACTACAACGCGTACCACAAGGAGTGTCCAGGGATCGATTTTCCTACCAAAATATTGGATACAATGCTCTTCTCCCATATCCTTATATAAACAAATCCGCATCTCAGCCCTCCTCCTCCTGGAGGCGCCCCTCCTCAATCGCTGTAATGCAGATCCCCTCCCCCTTTGCTTTCTTACTAGCGGGAACCAAAACCAGCAGTAATTACAATGCTCCAGCACGTAAATCTGTCAGTTTCCTTTTTTTTTATTTGACGCAACTACGCCAGATACTGTCTGGCGTGCGGAATACCCTCCCTCCCATCCTAACCATGCATAGGGTGCTCTATATGGTAATATCACCTATGCATGCCTATTGGAGGCTGTGCTATCATGATAATATTCACCGTATAGAAGGTATGAGTGTAATCACCCTCGCTCTTATGTCATCTGCCTTCCCTCTGCATGGACTGTCCACAAGCAGTTGGTGCTGAATCCCACAATCATGCCAGTCTACAGCTCCATCACTTCACCATCATCCAATCTTCCTGCTGCATGAAGACCCCCAGCACCAATCACCCTCCCTAACATCACCTGCCCTGCTATGCAGATCCAGCAGTAGAGATTTGTTATCTGCAGCTTTAGGAACCATCTAATACCTATGCATTCCTTCCAAGGGGGCTGCATTGTGTCTTACTTGTAGTCAGGTCCAAGCTAGGAAGAACCATTTTAAGAAGAGGCTGTCGCTGTAGGGAGGCCAGAACCGCGTTCCTGACCTCCTCGAGTCTTCTTCTTCAATGGGGGAAAAAAGAGCTCTGCCCTTATCAAAGATGCGTTCACAGTTGACGTCACAGCTTTTAATAGACAGGAGGATGTAGGAGGGGACCGGCTGCCTTGCTGCTGGAGGGACTTGAGTCACTCGTCGCTCGGCTACAATACAGGGCGTTTTACTCTAGGTGCTCTTATTACACATACCCGTGCCCCCCAGGTGATGGCAGCTACAATGCCTTACACTGGGCCAATGCAGCACTGATTTCTTCTCACCAGAGGTGGTCCAAGGGATTATCCCTCTCCTGTGAGTGCTCTTATAAGGATAGCCTACCGGGGCAGCTCATTTACTGTAGATTTCTCTTCTGCTTCCCAATAGGGCTAAACCCATCAAGAAGGATCTTTGCACATCCCTGATCTGGCACTACACCATCAGGGAGTATGGGGTTAATGTGCTACAAAGTGTCATAGTGTGGATGCAGCAGAGCTGCTTCAGCTTCATCTGCAGACCAGCACTGCATCACTGCACCTATACTCCACAATATACCATTAACACACTTAGTACTGCTACATCTATACTCCACAATATAGCATTAACACACTGAGTACTGCTACATCTATACTCCACAATATAGCATTAACACTGAGCATTGCTACATCTATACTCTACAACTCAGCATTAACACACTTGACACTGCTACATCTATACTCCACAATATAGCATTAACAACAACTGAGCACCTACTACATCTATACTCCACAATATAGCATTAACACACTGCACACTGCTACTTCTATCTCTCTACAATACAGCGATACGCTAACACTGAGCACTGCTACAACCGTCTTTACAACTACATGTGTAGTGCTGGTAAAGCATTTATCGATACTGATAAGAAATACGGTGCCTTCTACCCCATTAAGGATATACAAGAGATAGGGATACCCACCCCCCCCTGGACCCCCTAGTGTCATTTCTGAGGTCCCTCCTTAGAATGGGCACGCCCATTGATTATGGATAATTCATCTTTTTGCTGCATGGGACTCCTGCATCACAATGTATTCCTTTGCTGGAGAAAGGATTCGGGGTTTCCTAGCACAAGACCGGCTTGATGCGGGGGTCGGGAGGGATGTATTAACAAGTCGTGTTTGAAAAGGGGCAACCCCTTTAATACGTATTAAATAGAAGACATATATATTAGTGTCCACAGCTTATTTACATTCCATAGTCAGCATTGATCTTCATGGATAGATTATGGGTTCAGCTATGGGATATCTTCGGTCTCTTTTACCTCTTAGGGACGGCTATAGAGACATGTATGTCCTCAGGACTGTATAATACATCAGACAACCTGCAGATAACTGCTGCAATCGCTTAGCGATAATCACGTAGTTTAACCTGTTAGCTTCTGTGATCAAAAACAACCATTTCACCTAAATAGTAGCTTAACATGTATGCACAACACATTTCCGCCGATTGGCACCCCACCCCCTGTGACATTTTATTTACGGTCATTTGATCCTGTGGTAGATGGGGCCTATGGGAGACTTCCTATGGCTGTCCAAGCAACTCCCATCTCAGTATGCCAGAGCCAGCTGTATGAAAGAGCTTATACTTGATCAGTCCCACACGATTAAAACACTCTGGAGGATCTAAAAAAGTAGTAAATAAAAATGAAAAAAAACTTCTAAAGCTTTTAAAAAGTAAAATTTAATCACCCCCTTCCCTAATGGCATATGAAAAGTAAAAAAAACAAAAACCATAGCTAATCATAAAATGTTTGGGTATTCACCTGTCCCAAAATGTCTCACTATCAAAATATAAAATAATTACTATAAATCGCAGAGCGACAAGAAGCGGTCACGCACCAGTCTCCGTGCAGGACAGTAAGCAAATTTCATTAAACACAGAGTTCAGACGTTGGACATAGGCAGCCCCGCGGAAGCGACGGCCCCCGGCCGTTTCGCGCTGTGTGGCGTCTTTCTCAAGCCTACAAGGTTGCGTCTCCGGACTTGCCCCGCTTATGGTCGACTTTCCGGTGTTGTGCCGGTCATGTGGGACAACAGCATTCCTCGTAATGTCAGAAGAGGTGAACAGCCCCGGGACGCACGTTGCTCGGCACAACAATCAACTAAAAACATAAAACCAGTGTCCTGGGATGCCATTGCAATAATGACAAACGCCGTGTATTTGCTAGGTCCTGTCAAGCAGACCGGACGCAATAACTAATTAAGGCATGTTCAAGAGTGAACATAGAGCAATTTTTTGCCCGTTGTTAGTCTGAATTCTCCATATCATTCTACATTCCCCTAACTTTTTTTTTTGTAAGTAAATAGAAATACACCTGAACTAGTGAAAAAGAGAAATAATAAAGAAAATATGAAAGGTCAGTCTCAGAGACAATTGGCAGTCCCAGGAGACAATCAACCAGATGCACAGTATATGTATCCAAATAATGTAATTATATAATTCGTTTTCGTCTCTCGTCTCTTCTCTCTCTCTATTTATCACTTTGGTTGTTGGCGAGCTATATTGGTCTCTCTTAGTAATAAGAACACATATAGTTTGATATGGTGACAGATGGGGAGCTACAATACAGATGATCTCTGTTTAATTTTTAATTTTTTTGTTTTTTTGTTTTGTATGCTTCTTGTCGCAAAAGTCTCATTTTGGAGGTCTCTTTTATATAAACCTTTGTATCTATTTTTTGCTCCTAATCGTCTTGAAACCTTGATTTGTGTATATTAAGATAGAAGATTATTCTTTTATTTATGTTATTCTTATGCTCAAACTGTACCCAGGAAGGCACCTGATGTCCGTTCGCTCATTAAGGCCCAGCCTCCCCATGGCAATCAAACCGAATAATGTGTTTTGGTCCTCACGGCGTAACAATTCTTGTCCTTCGTCTGCCTCCCTAAAGGGGGGAGGTTGGAGAGGTGGGGTGGTGTGTTGTTTGGGGGTGGGGGTGGGTTGTTGGGTGGGGGTGGGGGGGTGTGGTTTTTTGGGGGGTGGTTTGGTGGTAGGGTTGGTGTGGTGGGGGGGGGGGGGTGGGTTTTTTTTTTTTTTTTTTTTGTTTTTTTTTTTTTTTGTGTTTTTTTTTTTTATTTTGTCTTTTTTTTTGTTTTTATTTTTGTGTTTTTTTTATTTAGTTTTGGTTTTGGTGTACCCCCCCCCCCCCCCCCCCCCCCCCCCCCCCCCCCCCCTTTTTCCACCCTTTGCGCGGCCAGCACCCTGGAGACTTCGGTCTTACCTCCATGGTGTTCCCTCACTCTCACCTCCATTCTGGGCCGCCCTTGCCCGTCTCTTGCTCTACGGTGTTCCCATAAACAGCGTCCAAAGAGAATAAGGATATTTTTTTCCTATCTAAACGTCTCACCCGGACCAACCAAGGTATATACCACATGTGTGGTTCGACACACGTTCTGAAAGAATTTGACTTTCCTTTGGGCCCGCCCCCCATATCAATATTTTGCCCTGAACGGTTAAATAATTATGCAACAGCGCCTGCAGATTCCACACCTACAATTCCATAGGGTGGCTGCGCTCTAGCCATGTCTTTTTTTGTGTCTTTTTTCGAGAAGAGATTGGCTAACATCCCTAATGTTTACCTGATAGTGTTTGCTTCGTCTTAAGGAGATAACGGTCTGTTGCATGGTAACTTCATTTAAGTCGGGTCATTTTTTTAGAAATCCAATTTTTATGGATGGCCCTTCGAAGACATCCCTGGGGCGATAACCAAAGGAGAACAACGAATCTAATCGCCTTCCTTGGCATGGACCCTTTTGATTTCTCGGGTTTAACTGTCTCTGGTCTTTGGGGAGAGTCTATGGCTTTTTATGGCCGTCTCAATAACCGGGCGGGGTACCCCCGTGCTAATAAAATCTGGGTCGTCAGATCCTGGGCGTGCAGCTTGAAGCCTGTCGCGGTGGGGTTTGGGTTAAGGTCCGGATTCGTAGAACTTGCTATAAGGTAAACTGTCGCGTGTATGCTTTGGGGGGGAAGCGGTCATATCTAAGGGATAGTTAGATCTGTGGTTTTTCTGAAGGTGGTGGTAATGAAGGGTTCCTTTCTATGTTAACTCGTAGCTCAAAAACTCATACCTCTTTCCCCCGAACAGTAAGTGAATCTCAGGTTCATATCGTTAACAGCAGTCAAATATTCTACGCACCGTGAAAATTCATCCCTGCTGGGGGCCATCCAGACCAGAACACATCATCTACAATCGCAAGTAGGTTTTGATATACGTTGTGAATGGTTGTCAAGGAGAACACACGAATCTGCTCTCGAAACTGCCAAAAAATGTTGGCGAAATGTGCAGCCACTGCGTGTCCCATGGCCTACCGGTCTGTTGAATATACCATTCTCATCAAAATATAAAGCGTGTGTGTGAGCACAAAGTAAGGCCTTCACAGACAAACTAATCTATTCTTTCTCCGCTTGTTTTGCATTCTCTTAATACTGTGCGGACACTCTCCACTCCACCTTGGGTGGGATACGCGTAATAAATTCTCTACAATCAATAGAGGCCAGGGAAGAAAGGTGTCCTTGCCTTAAATATCCTCGTATGGACCCTCAAAATTCGCCCGTATCCTTTCAAATATGAAGGAATACTCTCCAAAAGGGTCGCAGGAGCCAATCGAGATAGTGAAAATCAGTTCATGGTGACTCAATACTCTTACCCGCCACGATGGGGCGCCCAGGGGGTTGAGGAGTGTCTTTGGTACCTAGGTAAGAAATACCAATTGGGGTATTTTTCGGAAAGTGGGGAGGAGTTTTTTTGCTGTTTTTTTCAGAAAGGATCTCATTTTCGACACTACCTCTAAAAACGAACGTAGTTGTGTCTGGAACTTTCATAGTCGATTGGAGCTTAACTGGCTATATGCTATCCGTATCTCCCCGTTGTCTAGATGCTTCCTGCGACATAATAATTTCTGGTCGATGACCACGACGTTGCCACCTCCCCTTGTCTGCCGGCTTCACCACAAGGTCGTGCGTGATGTGAAGCCAAGAGAGAGCTCTCTCTCAGCGCCATTTAATTTCCGTCTGGCCTGAGGGTAGAGGAGGGCTTTCACATCTTCTTTTACTCTAATGGAAAATAGGCTCAATCTGTGAGCCGCAACAAGGTGGCAAAAGTCGATTCAAAGGGGCCGCTCTAAACGGTTTTTGTTTTTCAGGGGTGTTTTCTTGGGATAATGGGTGTCTATAATCATCTTAATCTCTAGTAGAAGCGGTATTCCTCCGCATCTATCTGGGGTTCAAGGCCGGTGCTATGAATCCCATAGGGCTATCTGTGTTTGGACTTCCCCCTCTCTTTTTTCCTCATCCCCTGGATGTTTTTTGTCACAGAAAAAATTTTTTCAACATAATTTTCGTGTAGCTTTAAATAGTTCAATCTCAATTCAATTGGTCACAAACATTTACCCGTCAAAGTTAAGTTCCTTTAGATAAAGGGAGGTTTAAACACCAAATATCCTTTATCTAGACGACATCAGTCAGGTTAATGATAGAGCTCATTAGAGGACAGCAATTTTTGACCTTAATGGTGTTAGTTCTTCGGGGAAATTCGGGGCATTTAGAAAGAAGGGTTAGAAGATAGGACAGTCATCGTCATCATAACCGATATCCTGTGCCTCTGGGTCCTAACGCCAATAACTTTTTTTCTCTTCTGGCTTTGAGATCTTGTCGCCTTCTTCCTCTGTCCCGCCCCTCCGTGTTCTCCGTCTAAGGGACAGCCGGTGGTTCAGTTGTGGATGCTGGGCACCTCCGAATTTTGACTGTTGAGTCTGTTGGCTGATGGTTGGATTGACAATCAAATCTGAACCCCACTGGATTCTGATCTGTCGTCCAGAAACCAGTGGTCTTGGTCTTTTCCGGTTCATGTTTTTCTCCGATTACTGTCTTTTTGGTATTCCACCAACAACCGAGCCGACTCAAAGTCCATTTAATCTCTTAAAATTTGTCTCTTTTTTCTCTTTAACTTCGATTTGTGTCACAGTTGCTTTCTCTTCCAATTTATTTGAAGAAGATCCTTGCTCTGGTTTTCCGATAGACGGGTACTGTAGCTCATTTTCGCTCTGCAGAGCTCTGTGGTTACAGACTCATACTCCGCGATGTGCGTTTCAACACAATTTCATAACTTTAAGGGAATGTTGTAGGTGTAAAGTTTTTCGTCTTCCATAAATATTTTATCTTCCTCTATATTGTACTGGTCCTATGGTCTTGAGGCCTCTGGTATGCCCACAATTCTTCGAGGATCGAAGCGATGATTTGGCACAAAAAGGCGTATTTGCCTTAGCTGCTAAGGTCCTGACCAAAAAACGTTTCAGTGCCTTAGTACTGAGCAATCGGCAGAGTGGTCTCCTTTGTATGCATTGTTCAAAAACGCGCTGCATTTCATCTGTCCGTGACTTTAAACGTCAACTCTGTTGGCCTGTATCCCATGGTGTGGTCTTCATCTTGGCTCTAGGAAGTATATATTCCCGCATACTTCGGGTGTGCTAGGGGTAGAGATAGAAGAAAAGTCGATATATACAGTTGAGGTAGGTAACCACTGCACTAACCCCTTTGGGACAACTCTCTCCTTCAATCCGTCCGTTCCCATTCGGAAAACCATGCACTGTGAGGTGCGCAGCTAGCGTGGGGGAACACCACTATATCACATATCGAGAGGACGAAGCGGCACTGCATCCATCCTCTTGCGGACCTTTATTCGAAACACGAGTCAGACTTGACTCGTGCAACCTCGGCAAACGAAACGGGCGTTTCGCGCCTGTGTGCGCTTCTCAATCCTACAAAGTCGTCCTCCGACTGCCCCTCTTATGTCGACTTACCGGTGTGTGCCAGTCATGTGACACAGCACATTCCGGGAGTCGGAAGAGGTGAACCCCGTGACGCACGATTGCTGGCAACCAAACCAACATAGAAAACATAAAACAGTGTCATAGGGGATGCATATGCATAATGAGAACTCCGTGATTATGCTATAGGTCTGTCAACAAGACCGGACCCAATAACTATTAAGCGGCTGTTCAAAAGTGAACATAGAGAAATTTTTTGCCTGTAATCTATATAGATTCTAGCATAGTTTAAGTAAATAGAAAACCACCTGATAGGGGAAGAAGAAATAATATAAAGAAAATAGTGGAAAGGCATCTTCAGTAGACAATTGGCAACCGGAGACAGCAAACAGATGCACAGAATATAATAAGTCAAATAATTGTAATATTATATTCTGTTCTTCTCTCTCTCTCTCTCATCTATTTATCCTTTGGTGTGCGGCGAGCACTATATTGGTCTATCTAGTCATAATACACATAATAGTTTATATGGACAGATGGGGAGCCATAACGCAATGATCTCTTTTATTTTGTAATTTTTTTGTTTTTTGTATTATGCTTCTTGTCGCAAAAGTCTCATTTGGAGTTTCCCTTTATATAACCTTACAGTATCTATTTTTTTGCTCCTAATCGTCTTAGAACCCGCAATTGTGATATGTAGATAGAAGATATTCTTTTATTTATGTTATTACTATGCTCAAACGTACCCGGAGGCACTGAGGTCGGTTCCTAGCATCAGGCCCAGCCTCCTGCATCAACCGAATAGGTTGGTTTTTTGCCTCACGGCGTAACAATTCTTTTTCCTTATTGCCTCCCCTAGGGTCTTTTCCACCCTTTCGAGGCAGCAAACTGATGCTTCTGGATCACCTTCCATGTGTTAAACTTTCCATTAAAAAAAACCCTTCAAATGCCCATTTCCAACCCTCTGCTGTTCACCATTTGTGCCATTAAACGTGCGTCAGACGGTTTAGCCTAGGCCCATCAATCTGGGGACCCACTCTTCATGATTCCCTAGGAAATATACTCAGCCAGCACCAAATTGGTGTTTGTTTTCTGATTGACCTCTGGGGTCACAGTATTGGATGAAGCGGCCCACCGGGGATCCTCTGGTACTCTGTGGTCCATCCGACACTGCCCTTAACGGGGAACTACCACCCCACGAATACTCCTATAAGGCCAGATCGGTTTATGTGGATGTAAATGGAACGTGAGGATAGCCCTTTTTAGGCTATCCTCCCGTCCCCGTCTAGCCTAGCTAAAACTTAATGCCCTAGAATATTTAATTAATTAAGGCGGCTACGGGCGTAGGATTCTAGCCCGGACACGAAGGCTACTATGTGGCCTGCTACTCGCCACGCCCCAGTAGCTGCTATCCCCCATCCTACACCTGTGATCTTCTGCGCGAGCTCCTGCAGCTGCGCGCCCTCGTGGAGAAACCGGGTTCTGCGCATGCGCAGTAACTCCGCCTCGTTCCCGATATCGCGCATCTTGGCCGGAGTTACTGCTTCATCCTTCTCCCGCACAAGTGACGTTTTTAGAAACGAAGTCCGAGTATAACCAAGGAAAAAAGGGTATTGAATCAGAATTGCACATCACATTGTATGGTCTGAAACCTTTTGATGTGTTCTAGAAGAGTACTCAGACATATTTCTGACCAGTCTTTTTGAACAGAACAAAACCTGGTGCCAACCCAATGAACTAGAACGTGGCAGAGGCATATCCTGGACTGCACGACACAGCGTGGAAAGCCAAATGTAGATGGGACTCTCCACTGATCATGAGAATGGGATCCCCAGCAATCTGGAGAATGGGGATCCTATAGTCATTATAATGGGGCAGCATGCCAAAGATGTCTTAGTTTGGTAGTGTTGTAGATATCTCTGGCATTCAACTTCCCTGTCTAATCAGAGGCAGAGATAGGAGACTGCTGCGCTCTACACTTTCTGACACTTTCATAGTATTGAATTTTGTGGCGGGACGCATGCTCGTTCTGCTGCTTGACCCATTAGTGAAAATGGGACCCCCATTGTCCAGATTGCTTGAACTTCCATTCTCGGGATCAGTCGGGATCCCCACAGTCAGACCTTCACAAACAACTTGAGAACCTCTATCCTATGTATAGAGAATAACTTGCAAAATTGTTACAACCCATTTAATGAGGGCTGAGCTGCAGTACATCAGAACAGCCTCTACACAGGAGATGGTGCTATTATGTTCTGGCTCACTCAACTTTGTATGGATCTCATGAATGGGATTATTGTGGAGGTGGTGGGACCCTACTGATGGAGAATTAGTATAAGGTGGAGTTTACATCAAGTTTTATGTATATCCCGACCTATCCGCTGAGCAAATACATTGACATAGAGGGGCACATTTACTTACCCATCCCGTCGCGATCCCCGTCATGCGTTGTCCAACGAGGATTCGGGTCTGCCGCGATTCACTAAGGTCGTCGTCCAATTTCTGCATGTGTTTGCTTCCCGCTGAGGTCCGCCGAGTTCACCTTCTTCTTCCTGGTGCATGAGTGCTGATCTTGCGACACAATTTGCATTTTTAAATTCCGCGGTTTGTCCGAATTAGGTAGATTGCCAAGGCCCACACCCCAATTTGTGTCACATGCAAATCGGATCTTGTGTTCCAAAAACCTGGGGAAATTCAGGGCAAAACGGAAAAAAATTGCAAAACCTGACGAAAATGCGGCGTTCGGACCCTTAGTAAATGTGCCCCATAGTGGCAGATGGAGGCACAGTTGTTGCCTCCATCTAACCACTATACATCAGATCTGGCCGAAAAAGGCAGGATACTTCTGTGCCATGCAATGTTTGGAAAAGCTGGGACCCCCCCCCCCCCCTTCCCCAACGTGTTCAAAACTTCTTGTAAAAGGGTTTATCCATTTTTACTTCACTACATTTTAGACTCCATACTGTATAAGTATTTGGTTAGTAAATCCTGCAGAGTAACCTTAAGAGGATGAGGAGGATCTTTATGCAGTTTATGCTGTCAAGATAATTAACAATTGATTTTTTTGGTCGCATAAACTATTTGGCAGGTTACACTGGAATGAACAGGGAGTTAAACGTCCCAGCACACACTTTTATTTCCAAAAAATTACATAGCTGGCTACCCCAGCAAGTAATGGGTAAGGGGGCCTATCTTTAGAACATGGCCGGCAATAACCCTTGTGGTTTAAAAGTTTTTAATAAAGAAATTTGCAACAACATTCAGAAACATTCTCCGTGATGAACGGCTATTGGATGTGTTGTCCATGGTGCTGAACACAGAGGTGAAGGAGCTGGATCCAATCATTATGTACCCGCATGAGAATCTATGGAAAATCTCTGAAGTCTGGAAATAAAACGATCCTTGATGCAAATCTAGCAGCATGACCTTATATTTCAGTTTTTTTCTCTGTTATATTATTCATTCTACTTTCCGGGCCAGGATGGATCCGGACACCAGTGGACGCTGCAGCTTACCAACAAGGGGACCTGACAGTCCCAATAGAAATACCTATTTTTGGGCCTATTAATAGCGTTGTGACTATTATTATCTCTTGATCCAATATGGGGGCTTTCAAGATGGCGCCATATGAGGGATATAGGCTATAATGTAGAGCTTTTTACCCACTACTTGCTGGGGTATTTATATATCATAATCCCTTTTATTACTGAATAAAAGGCTATCCTGGGAATTTTCACTCACTGTAGTTGCTAGACTCATGTAAAAGAAGGGAGAAGTAATCCTAAATCTCTTCATCCTCCATGGGAAATATTTACTCTATATTGTACATTAAATTTTTGATTAAGAATTGGAGGTTCTTCCCTATCAAGTGTCACTGTCTCACATTGCACGGTCATTGCTGACGCATTTATTCAGAGGAGGAATGGCAGCACCCAGCTATCAATTTATTCACACATTTCTAGGAGGAATAACAGAGGAAAGATATAATGCTGAAATAAGGTACAATGCTTTTATTGGCAGATGCATATGAGAAGAGCTAACATGTAGCCTTCACTCAATAAAGTGTCCAGAAGTGGCTTCCACTCAGTAAAATGTCCAGCAGCGGCCAAATCACTAGTTCTCTTTCCAGTTTGTATTGGGAAGTGTAAAGGCCTTTTAACCCGTTCACGACCCGTGACGTAATAGCACGTCACGGGTCGGCTGCGGGTGCATGGAGAGGGCTCACGTGCTGAGCCCTCTCCATAGCCGGTAAGTCTTTGCTGCATATTGCAGCAAAGGCTTACCGGTAACACCCGCGATCGGTGCCAGCAGGGAGTCTAAAAAATAGTAAAAATAAAAAAAAATTTAAAAAAAAAATTATAATAAAAAACCCTAAAAACTCAAATCACCCCCCTTTCCCTAGAACTGATATAAATAAACAGTGAAAATCATAAACACATTAGGTATCGCCACGTCCAAAAATGCCCGATCTATAAAAAAATGATAACGGTTTTTCACTGCGTTTAATCTCGTAATGGAAAATCGCACCCAAAGGTCGTACAGTCCTAAAATCGGTAACATTGTAAACGTCATCAAAATCCGCAAAAAACGACACCACCCACAGCTCAGTACACCAAAGTATAAAAAAGTTATTAGCGCCAGAAGATGGCAAAATCCCCCATAAAATTTTTGTACATTTTAATTTTTTTAAATGTATGATAACATTATAAAACCTATACAAATTTGGTATACCCGTGACTGTACCGACCCAAAGAATAAAGTAGACATGTCAATTTGGCGCACAGTGAATCCGTAAATCCAAGCCCACATACAAACGCACAAATGTGTTTTTTTACCAATTTCACTGCATTTGGAATTTTTTTCCCGCTTCCCAGTACACGGCATGGAATAATAAATACCATCTCTATGAAGTGTAATTTATTACGCAGAAAACAAGCCATCACACAGCTCTGGACATGGAAAAATAAAAAAGTTATGGATTTTTGATCATGTGGAGTGAAAAATGAAAATGAAAAAACAAAAAAGGGCCAGGTCCTGAAAGGGTTAAAGGGGTTGTCCCACAAACCAAGTTAGGCCCTATGTAAGGGATAGGGCATAACTCTCTGATCGGTGGGGGTCTCAGCGATGGGACCCACACAGATCACAAGGGGTCCGATGAGGTACCTAGGACCCCATCGGACCCCTCACTCTTGTGATTTGTGGGGGTCTCATCCCTGAGAACCCCACCAATCATCAAGTTAGGCCCTATCCTGTGGAAAGGGCCTAACTTGGTTTGTGGGACAACCCCTTTTAATTGTGCGCCAGTTCACTTTTACAGATATCGTAAATATTAACGTGTTATGTACCATTCATGTTAGTTATGTGCAACATGTATATCATTAATCATACTCCTCCTACAGCCTGCTTTAGGGCCTGTAGTGGGCGCCCACTGCTAAGTACGTGGAAAAGGCTCATGTACATTGTCAAAGCCTCAACTTCACGTGACAACTTTGGAAAGTTTTGCATATCAGTCGACTTATACACCCACTGCATTGGGACAGAGCCAGGTGACCATAAGCCGGGCTCCCTTACAGTGTTGTGACTAGAAGCTGATGGGCCCCAGTGTAAAGTCTGTGCCAGGCCCCGACTATAATATATGGTTTATAGTAATAGTCTTCTCATATGGGAAAGTGACACCACAACGGCCCCCTAAACATTTTGGGCCCGGGTGCGATCGCAACCTCTGCACCCCCTCAAGTTACGCCCCTGCTCCCATATGAGGAAGGAGGGGCAAGGGGTGCTAACGCCCCCTCCCTTTTTTAGCTGGCCATGTGCTACGCCCAGGATCCAGGCTTGGCGAGGACACACTCATCTACAAGAGGCCTAAATTTGTTCTTTCATACATTCCAGATCCACTGCCTCCCACCAGAAATAACTTACCCTCGACCTAAGTCTGAAAAAATTGTATGAGGTGATAGTAAACCCACTATATTTATGATCCATTTACACACTACTTACCTGCTCATTGCTTATAACAGGCCTTATGATCACTTATTTGTTACTTTTTGTAGAATTATATAAAGATAAAAAAAAACAAATCCATTACATGATTTAAAGTGAACATGAAAAAAACATTTTAGTAGGATTTTTACATGGGTCATTGATTTCTGTAACTTACCTTTCTCTGGTCTATATAAGCTGTAATATTATGTTGCCCTCCTAAGCCACAATCTTTTCGGTAGTTATTTATCTGCCTTTTACTGCCCCAAATATAAAATATCCAGTTTACTTCTTTAATTTCTCAGTCAGTCTTTCCCTATGGACAATCTCCACTGAGCCCTGCAGGCAGTCCTGGACATAAGAAATGCAAAACCTTCACTGCTTTCTTATTAGGCTACCCTACAGCTATTTACAATCCCCGGATAGTGGATAAGATCCCTCTAAGTTCCCATTCACATGCTGCAGAAAAAACTTTTAAAATATACAGCATGTCAATCCTCTCTGTGGTATTTTCTGCAGCTAAGGCTGCTATTGTGTCCAATGTACAGTAGACCCTTGGTAAGGAAGGAATTAAGAAAAAAAAAGTCTAAAAAATATGTGAATTGGCCAAAGTACTTTGGAAGAATCACCAGAGCCCCACTGGGCTCCTTCTTCATTGGACAATATACCTCCCCCACATCAACCTCTTGTCTTGAAATCTTGGGCATGTCCTATGAGATCCTCACAATGTATCTGCCTGCTACTCAGTCTGGCTGCACAATGTAGACCAACTATATCATGTCCAGCAGCGGCCTGCACTCAGTAAAATGTCCAGCAGCGGCCTCTGCTCACTAAAATGTCCAGCAGCAGCCTCCCCTGATTCCCCCTATACTTAATACATGCCCCCTCTATGTCTCCATTCTTAGTAAACCTGTCTGCATTTTTAAAAACATCCCTCCCACTGAGTGGCGGGTGTCCTCCTGCAGTAATGCCGGCAATGCAATGGCGTTACTGTATATTCCTTGGTCTGCCACTTCTTAAAACTGTATCATAGGGAATCGGCACAGATGAAAGCACATGGGGGCCCCCAGCTAAAAAACAGATACTGAATTGTGACAGACATGGGTCCAGACACACTCGGACCTCCTGCGACCACAATCGTTACGCCCTTGGACGTTATTTAATATTCCTTGTCAGTTACTGGGAAGCTGAAAATAAATACCAAATGCGGTGATATTGCAGAAAAATCGCATTTGCACCAATTTCTTGTGGATACCATTTTTACGGCTTTCACTGTGTGCTCCAAATGATACCCCTACTTTATTTTTTGGGTCAGTACAGGGATACCAAATTTATATAGGTTTAATAAAGTTTTAATAGATTTTAAACAATTTAAATCTTTTATACCAAAAAGAATTTTCTTCACTTTCCCCTATTCTGACTTTTCATACTGGAGCGGTTTAAGGTGTCATATTTTGCGGTACATGATGTCATCGGTTTGGGGTCTCAGTGTAACTAGGACCCCATCGGACCCCTCACTCTTGTGATTTGTGGGGGTCTCATCCCTGAGAACCCCACCAATCAGCAAGTTAGGCCCTATCCTGTGGAAAGGGCCTAACTTGGTTTGTGGGACAACCCCTTTAATTGTGCGCCAGTCATCTTTTACAGATATTGGAAATGTTAACGTGTTATTTACTATTCATGAAAAAAACATTTTTACATGGGTCATTGATTTCTGTAACTTACCTTTCTGTGCTCTAGGTAAGCTGTAATATTATGTTGCTGTCCTAAGCCACAATCTCTCCAGTAGTTATTTATCTGCCTTTTACTGCCCCAAATAAAAAATATACAGTTTACTTCTTTAATTTCTCAGTCAGTCTTTCCCTATGGACAGTCTCCACTGAGCCCTGCAGGCAGTCCTGGACATTAGATATGCAAAACCTTCACTGCTTTCTTATTAGGCTACCCTACAGCTATTTACAGTCTCCGGATAGTGGACATGCTGCAGAAAAAACTTTGGGTTTAAAATATACAGCATGTCAATTGTCGCTGTGGTATTTTCTGCAGCCAAGGCTGCTACATAATATAATGACCTTTGTGTCCAATATATAGTAGACCCTTGGTAAGGAAGGAATTAAGAAAAAAAAGTCTAAAAAATATGTGAATTGGCCAAAGTGCTTTGGAAGCATCACCAGAGCCCCACTGGGCTCCTGCTTCATTGGACAATATACCTCCCCCACAGTCGGTGACATAAACCTCTTGTCTTGAAATCTTGGGCATGTCCTATGAGATCCTCACAATGCATCTGCCTGCTACTCAGTCTGGCTGCACAATGTAGACCAACTATATCAAATGCATGAGAATTACAGGCATCAGAGTCTTACATCACCGGCTGTTGGAGAAGCTCTGAAGGAGTAAGAAGTGCTGCAAGAGCGTGTATTAGCCAGTAAAGCCCGGAGTGGCTCTGGTGATGCCTCCTGAAGCACTTCTGTCTCATTTACATATTTTTAAACTTAAACCAAAGAGCACATAAAGAAGGAAGATAAAGACATTTCAGTAATTTCGTTGCTCAAATGGACATGTGAGCATCGCTGGGTTTTCATGTCAAAATGCAATGCTAGATTTCCTTTAAGATGAGGACAGTGTGCACTGGATTGTCTTACAATGTGTGACAGTGTTGGATGGTACATTTGGGGCACATGTAGAGTGCCCCTTTTAGAAAAATCCCATATATATATATATATATATATATATATATATATATATATATATATACACAGGGCTGGCACCAGCACTGGACATACCTCGGCAAGGTGGCCACATAAGGTTGTACATAAAGAATCCATGGGGGTGAGGGGGGCTTTATATAAAATATCCATGATGGGGCTGTATATAAAATAACCATGATGGTGGTGTTTGGTATGATAAACCAGGGAATATTTTAGGGAACAGGAGACTTTTTTTTAATTTCTAAAATTTTAATGCTGCCAAGTGAGTTAACTGTAAAGGGGCCCACTGAGGCTCTGTCGCCCACGGGCCTACTCAAACCTGTAGCCAACCCTGTATGTGTATGTATGTATATAGATAGATAGATAGATAGATAGATAGATAGATATTATATAATAGGATACATAACATATAGGCTACTTTTTTGTGCAAATGAAGCCAGAATTTTAAAATCTCCCCATAGTGTATTTTATGGGTATCTTTGGGAGACTGATACAGTTCTGTTAAACCGCTGTTATAATTTTTTTTTGTGAGTCAGGTTAGACTTCCTCTATACTTCATTGTATCATCCAACCTTGACATTTTCTCATCCCACCATTTTCGGGTGGTAGCTCCTTTACTATAATGCTATTTTTTATTGCACTTTACGCTTATCTAACATCCTCAATAAAAGGAGTGACAGTGGTGACCAATTACGCTACAGGGAACAGGGGTCAGGAAGAATGGTCATAAATATTTCATGAATCCCTAATTCCATCCATGCCTCATCCTAAAAAATCACATTTTGATCCTGATGTTCATCTTATATCACAGAATCTCAGAATTTCTCTTAGAGGTTGAATAGAGGATGCAGAGTGCGGGTGCGATCCCTCAGGAATTCTGACTTACTAGATCAATTTTCTCTAAATACTCTGGCTTCTGTGTCGATAATGATGCTGCTGGCCTAGAATGAATGACATGTGTACTGTAGCTGATCATGTGCCAGGAGACTAGACAGTATTCTGTGTATGCAGTCAGCCATACACCGCTTCTAGTCCTACGCGTCATCCCTAAGCTGCATAGATAAAAAGAAACCAACAGAATGTCATTATTGAAAACATGTTCTACGGGAGATCAATTTACTGTATTATTTCCAAGCCCTTCTTAGGAATCTTCCTATTCATCTTTACCGTTGAAGGGGTTGTCCACTTTCATCAAATAAGTGGTATTGCATGTGTAATGACAAGTTAGATAATTTTCCTATGTACTTTCAGTGTCAATTCCCCACTGTTTCTAGATCTCTGCTTGCTGTCATTCTGTAGGAAGCTTCTCTGTTTACTTGCTGTGGGAAAAAAAACGGTCCCTAGTCATGTGATGTCACACAGGGGCCTACTCTTTACAGCACACAGCTCTGGCTACTTACTGTGATACTAACAAGCTGCGTACCTGTTTTACATCACATGACCGATTTTTTTTCCACAGGAAGTAAACATTGATGCTTCCTGTTTAATGACCGCAAGCAGAGATCTAGAGAATGGCAAGGAATTGATGCAGAAAGTATATTGAAAAATGTTAAAACTTTTCATTTATTTGTTATTATAAATTACTGAAAAAGCAAATTTAAATTATTTAAATTTTTTGTTAAACCCGCTTTATTGAAAGTGTACATCAACTATTATAATAACATTTTGTAACAAACATGGTATCTTGTCATCATCCGTGTACACAGTGTTACAGAAGACAGGGTACCAAAACCAACTAAAACATAAAAACACATAGGGGCACATTTACTTACCCGGTCCTGCCGCGATCCCCGAGGTGCGTTGTCCAATGAGAATGAAGTCTGGCGCGATTCACCAAGATCATGCACTCGATATCCTGCATGTGTCGCTTCCCTTCCTGAGGTCCGCCGGAGTTCACCTTCTTCTTCCCGGTGAGTGCTTGTCTTGTGACACAATTTGAATTTTAAATCCCGTGCTTAGTCCGAATCAGTCGGATTGTCCAACCGCCAAAAACCCCTGTTTAATGCGGCACAAATCAGAAATAGTCAGAAAACCCGACCGAAATGCGGTCCGCGGACCCTTAGCAAATGAGCCCCATAGTGCGGCCTGGCCGCATCCAGAGCCGGCGCCAGCACTTGGCAAACATGGACAAGTGCCGGGCCCAGAGCTGCTGAGGGGGGCCCATGTAAGGCTGTACATAAGGAATCCATGGGGATAAGGGGGGCTGTATCTAATCAATCCATAGTTGGTGAGGGTGGCTTTATATAAAATAATCATGAGGGGGCTGTTATGGATTATAAACTAGGGAATAGTTTGGGGAATAGGAGACTGTTAGTGTCTGAATTTTTAATATCGCCATGTGAGATTACTGCAAAGGGGCCCACTGAGGCTCTGTCGCCCAGGGGCCTACTGTAACCTGGAGCCGACCCTGGCCGCATCAATACATAAATAGTCATTATGTACCAGAATACATAACATAATCACCAAAAGAACATGCCCACAGTGTTTTACCTTCCTAAATATCCAACCCTCTCCAACTCACTTAGTCTCCAATTGTTAGCTAGTAATTGAGATTTGAATGTGTTCACTGACTAAAACGTGACCAGAGAATCACACTATTGTCCCCATACCTTATTAAACTTATCAGGACATCCCTATCCTCTGTATATTAAATCATGAAAGGGAAGGACCGAGTTCACCGGTTAAATTTAATTTATTTTATGCTGAACTTAATAGCATTATGACTCACAATATAAATGGCCACTTCTTGGGCTGTAAATTTGTTTGTGCTTCCTGTTTTCTTCCTGTGCTTCCTAATTTTTGGCTGTATTTTTATAAAAGGGGATCTTTGGTAATCTGGCACGTTGGATTTTATGAATGCTGGATTAAAAGGATCTCACTAAAGACAAGTAAAGAAATTTGTAGTGACCACTACTCAACTTTATGCAAATCCATTGATTTTGATGTTTCTTTCAGCCTCATTTGCATACGGTTACTGCGCAAATTGTTATTGTTAGGATAACGACTGTTTGGATTGACTTAGAATAAGCCAATAAATGCAATGTGAAAGGGTCCGCTTTACTTCCTGAGGCTCTATTCTGTGTGCAGAAGAAAATAAATGGTTCTAAGTGCTTCTCCATAATGAAAAATGTGGTTTGGGCCAAGTATTAATTCACTGTAGGGGGAAGGGGAGAGAGAACAGATACCTCTGCTGCAATGGCTGTCTTTTGTTTTACATCCCGCCAGCTTCCTCGCCTGCAGCTTGTGCCTGGGTGACTCAAGTGTTCTTGAATTAGTCAGCGATTTGACATATGCACCAACTACAATTGTCCCTGAGACATAAAAACTCATAGTACTGCAAAGCATAGAAGATGCATTGGTAGATTATGTGTAGAGCGTCACGTCTGCATTAGTTCACAATGTAAGGCCTCACGTATACCGCAGGGACGGGTGACCACATATACAGTCATGTAGTACAGACCCTCCTGTTCTATTTGGTGTTTGTTTTTTGGTAACCTATCTATCTGTTCATAACATAAGTTTATATGTGAAATTCTAAGCATTTACTAGCCAAGGGGGTGGTAACATTCAATGTTTCACATTTCAGAAATCAGTACTCCTTGTGATTATACTTAACTTTGCCATATACTTTATCAAACCAGGGCGCAGCTAGTTTTTTGGCCTTTAGGAAGTGACTTTTTTACTTTTTTGTCTAAAATCTGTAACTTTTTTATTTTTCTATTTTTTTTATGTTGCTTAGGGCTTGTTTTTTATGGGTCAAGTTGAACTTTTTGGTGGAGTCTATTTGAAGTAAAAGCCAAGGCACCTAATTTTAACACAAAAAAACTGTAAAAACCTATAGACTCCAGTATAAACCTTGGATGGGAAAGGCATTGGTCACAGCCTCCCCAGTATATAGCCAGCAAGCACGTGCCCCCCACTATATAGCCAGCAGCCCTTCAGTATATAGCCAGACCTTGTCCCCTAATATATAGCCAGTGTCTGCCCCATAGTATATAGCCAGTGGCCCATGTCCCCAGGATATAGCCAGCAGCCCCCTTGTATATAGCCAGCAGCCCCCTTGTATATAGCCAGTGCCTGCCCCCCAGTATATTGCCAGTGCCTGGCCCCCTTGTATATAGCCAGTGCCTGGGCCCCTTGTATATAGCCAGTGCCCGCCCCCCAGTATATAGCCAGTGCCTGGCCCCCTTGTATATAGCCAGTGCCTGGGCCCCTTGTATATAGCCAGTGCCTGGGCCCCTTGTATATAGCCAGTGCCTGGCACCCTTGTATATAGCCAGTGCCTGGGCCCCTTGTATATATATAGCCAGTGCCTGCCCCCCAGTATATAGCCAGTGCCTGGCCCCCTTGTATATAGCCAGTGCCTGGGCCCCTTGTATATAGCCAGTGCCTGCCCCCTTTGTAAATAGCCAACACCGCCCTATGCCCAGTCTAAAAAAAAAACCAACCAGCTTTCTGACTTCTGTCTTCAGCTCCGGCTCCATCTTTTAGTGTCACTTGCTGACATCATAATAAAACCTATATATATTTAGTATCTCTTTGATCATACTGACCCAAAGAATAAAGGGGAGGTGTCATTAGGAGCGCACAATGAAAGCCGTAAATACAATGCTTTCACCGGATTTGGAATTTTTTGCAGTTTCCCAGAACACGGTATGGAATATTACAAACCATCATTAGAAGTGCAATGTATTACGCATGCTGCTATGTACACAGAAAATTTTAAAAAGTTATGGTCTTTTGAAAGCGGGAAAGGTAAAAAGGAAAAGCCTGCACTATTCATTTCCAAATAAAATATCTTTAGATATGCTTTAAAGAAAATCTACATCAAAATCCATCATGATAAACCAGATACACTTAGATCCAGGCAAAGTGACTGTGGTTATCTTCTTATATTTTTTATCCATGGCCTCCGTCCTTCTAATGTCAACTTTTAAAATAACAGTAATGAGCCAGAAGGTTTCTGGGGGCGTTACCTGAGCCCCTCCATGTTGCACAGGCTGTTACAGTGTGAAAGGAGCACACCCCCTATTGTGTGACAGCAGACAGAGGGAGCAGGGAAGTGCTGAGGGTCGCAGGGGGAGGGTGAGACAGTGTAACAGCCTATGCAAGGGCTCTGGTAAAAACACAAGAGCCCTTCAGACTCATTACCATAATTTGAAAAGAAGATTACCACAGCCACGGTGCCTGGATCTATGAGTAAGTCCCCCTTGTTCATCAGGGCTTGATTTTGATGGTAGCTTTCCTAAATTGGTTTTACCTGCAATACCACACACAATGGGGCTCATTTACTAAGAATTGCGCTGCTCACTTTTGTCGGCCTGTTCACCTTTTTCTGGGATTTTCTCGGCCTGGACAGGTATTTAGCAAGTGTCTGCGCAGGGATTTTGGTGCACGGGATAAGTTTCTGGCGCAGCTGCGCTGGCTTCCATGAGACACAAATTGCATACCTCCCAACCGTCCCGCTTTCAGCGTGACAGTCCCGTTTTTTGGGCTCTGTCACGCTGCAACGGATGGGGAAGATGATGTCCCGGGCCCCGCCCACTTTTCCCGCTTTTCCCCGCCTCCTCCAGACCCCCTAGTTTAGAGCTGCACAGCAGCCAAGGCATGGGGGCCGGGAGGAGGTGGAACAAGCCCCTGCTACCTCCTCACATGATGTCTGCACCAATCATGTGAGGAGGTAGCTCCGCCCCCGGCTGACCACGCCCCCTCCGCGAGTCATTCAGACTCCAGCCCGGGAGAAGCAGAATGACTGCAGGTAAGAACCTGAGGGGACAGGGGGGGCCACAGGGAGAGGAGCCAGCAGGAGGATAGAAGACAGGGGGGGCTGGTGGCTACAGGAGGAGGACAGGGGGCTGGAGGCTACAGGAGGAGGATAGGGGGGGCTGGAGGCTACAGGAGGAGGATAGGTGGGGCTGAAGGCTACAGGAGGAGGACAGGGGGGGCTGGAGGCTACAGGAGGAGGACAGGGGGGTGCTGGAGGCTACAGGAGGTGGACAGGGGGGGCTGGAGGCTACAGGAGGAGGACAGGTGGGGCTGGATATATATATGTATATGTATATATATATGTATATGTGTGTGTATATATGTATATGTGTGTGTATATATGTATATGTGTGTGTATATATATATATGTATATGTGTGTGTATATATATATATGTATATGTGTGTGTATATATATATGTATATGTATATACATACTCATACTCACCGGCCACTTTATTAGGTACACCTGTCCAACTGCTCGTTAACACTTAATTTCTAATCAGCCAATCACATGGCAGCAACTCGGTGCATTTAGGCATGTAGGCATGGTCAAGACAATCTCCTGCAGTTCAAACCGAGCATCAGTATGGGGAAGAAAGCTGATTTGAGTGCCTTTGAATGTGGCATGGTTGTTGGTGCCAGAAGGGCTGGTCTGAGTATTTCAGAAACTGCTGATGTACTGGGATTTTCACGCACAACCATCTCTAGGGTTTACAGAGAATGGTCCGAAAAAGAAAAAAACATCCAGTGAGCGGCAGTTCTGTGGGCGGAAATGCCTTGTTGATGCCAGAGGTCAGAGGAGAATGGGCAGACTGGTTCGAGCTGATAGAAAGGCAACAGTGATGGTTTCTTGAACATGACAATGAGTTCAAATGGCCTCCACAGTCACCAGATCTCAATCCAATAGAGCATCTTTGGGATGTGGTGGAACGGGAGATTCGACAAATCTGCGGCAACTGTGTGATGCCATCATGTCAATATGGACCAAAATCTCTGAGGAATGCTTCCAGGGGGGGGGGGGTGGTGGCCATAATAAGGGGCATTGTACTATGTGGGGACCGTCAAGTTCGATATTATACTATGCTTGTGGGTGTGACAATGGGCGTGGTTTAGAAAATTGGGGAGGGGCTTTTGTCCCTCTTTCTCTCGACTAAAAGTTGAGGGGTGTGCCGTCGGATGATCCAACTGATTTGGACTGAGCGCTGGATTTAACTTTCAAATTGTGTCTCAAGTCCAAGCACTTAGATGCACCACGAAAAAAATGGTGAATTCTGTAGGACCTCAGTTCACAGAAAGTGCATTGACCGACGATTCACTAAGATTGTGCCCCCGATATCCTGCATGTGTCGCTTCCCCGCTAAAGTCCGACAGAGTTCAGCATCTTTTAAGTGGTGCATGTAAGTGCTAGGGCTTGCGACACAATTTAAAAGTTAAATTCCGCGCTCAGTATGAATAATTCGGATCGTCTGACACCACGCCCCCCAATTCGTGTCGTGGCAGCGCAGCTGTGCGAAAAAACGATTGTGTGCGCCAAAATCCCAGTGCAGACACCTGTTAAATACCTGTTCAAGCCGTATAATCCCGAAAAAGGGGAACAGTGAGCAGCCGACCCTTAGTAAATGAGCCCTATTGTCTTCACTAGTTTTTCCTCTGCCAAGTGATAGTATATAAGGAGTATAGAGATAAGTGGGGGGTGGGGGGACATGGCCTAACATGCATGTCATTGTGTAGGAGTAAGAAACCACTTAATCAGGACAACAGTAGCAGAGACTGCAAGTGGTGGGCAGAAAAAAAAAGCAGCAGTCAAGTTCCCAGTTTCCAGCAGAGCAATGTTTGGTCGTAGGAGGATGTACTGAAGAGATGTAAATGCTGCCTGTCAGGGAATAAAGAGGGAGTGCGGCTGTACACAGTCACACAGCGGTGGCCACAGGTTTCAGTAAGGAGGAGAAGAATGCACAATTACATAGTGACATTTGGCTGGGCTTGAAAGCTTTACCTCTCATATTGTTCCAGGTCTATTCACAGCTAATAGACAAACCTTAGATGTAATTGTGCAAAATGAGGTAAATAAGGAACATGCGCAAATTTTTGTACGTTAATCTATTAAAGAGCTGCAGGTAATTACAGGTCTGGACGCCTTCCCCGGGGCTTAGGCCTTATTCATAATTGTGTTTCTCAAATACTGTTGAACTTTATGGTCTGCGCTAAGGTTTCTTATGCTCATTAGAACACATATAAAAAAACGGGCACCTTAAAGGGATTATTTAGTTTACAAAAGCCATTTTAGGGTCTTCTACATTAATAGAGGTCCTTGCTGAGTGGTTGACGACTATAAAGAGCGTCTTTCGCTCGGGAGGACTTATTCTTTGCAAACACGTTGACATTGCCATATAAACTCCATTACTCGTGATATATTATATTAGAAATTACATATTTTTTTAGATATGCATTTTGTCGGAGGTGAGGTATATCCCCAAAATCTTAAAGGGTCACTGTCAAAAATTTTTACCCAACCAAACTACTAGTTCCATCAGATGGCTTGTTAAATATCCTTTCTAGTAATGCCTCATTTAGGTTAGATCTTGCCTATCGCCTCCTAAACCAGGTGCCAATGTGCTAATAGAGTCACTTTTTGGCTGAGATGAGTCAGCATAAGAGCTTGAAGTTGGAGGGTCAATTATCATTCCCCTATCTTGGGCTCTAAGATTACATCATAGATATCATATTAAAAAATAATCTAACCTTTTCAATCCCATCATGTGGTTCATTGTGTTAAAGAACTGGATAAACAGTCAGTTTAAAACATAGTTAGCAATGTGAGCTACAGGAAAAGATCTAATTCCTGTGTATGTCTTAAATAGCCTGTATTCTCTGGTTCTGTAGATCACAAGCCTGGTGGTCTCAAAGATGAGTTGCTTTACTTTAAAATGACACCAAAACGTGTTTCTAGGTTCTACAGAGCATAAAATAGAGCCATCTAAAGTAATGTCCTTCTTACAGCCTCTAAATGTGACTCATCTCAAGTGAGAAAGACTCTTCTAAGCTCATGTGGATAGGAAAGATTTGAAGGTGACTGTTTTGTAGGTAAATGGGTGAGATTTCACATAAAAGAGGCACTTTTGGAAAGTTCATTTCATACCCTGCCTGAGGGTGCAGGTAGTTTAGTGGTGTAAAATCCTGGAAAAGGTTATCTTTAAGGATTCTTAAATGGATTGGATAAAATAAAAATAGCTGTTTTATTCCCCTAGAAACAGTGCCACACTCTGGTTGCGTGTGGTATGGGGCTGCTAATCTGTAAAGTAAAGCACAATAGTAGCACTGTATTTGAACGCAATCCTGTTTTTCTGATCCCATACATCCTCATTACAGGTACAATATATTAGTCAGTAAAACCATTACCAAAAGACAATACTGCCCTTGGCTGTTAGTAACTGGCTACCACATCTAGTGACATGAGAGGTCACCTTCACATACCTTGATCACCTGTAAAACAACAAAAAAAAACACAAAAAGCCAAGACAACTGTTAAAACACCATAGTTTAGTAAAAAAAGTAAATGGTTGAGAAGAAATTTAAGTGTATTTTGTATACTGGATTTGCAAGGTAAAACACAAAGGTACAATAATAGCAGAGAAACAAAGAAGTCCAGTACAAGCCCCATGGGGACCATAGGGTTTAGGTATCATAAATCTTGGTCGTCAGCTACTCCTTATAGCAGATGTTGTTAATCTGGGAGCAGAGGAATAACAACGGACTTCTTCCAGAACGTGCGAAAAAACATTTTTCATTTAAGACATATGGGAGCAATATGGTAGCAGGTTTGACTTAAAGGAAATCTACCATCAAAACCAGGCATGATAAACCAGGGGCACATACTCATAGATCCAGGCACTGTGAGTGTGGTAATCAGTTTATATTTGTTATCCATGGCCTCCATCCTTCTATAATCAACTTTTAAAATTATGCTAATAAGCCAGAATCTGGGGGACGTAAACAGAGCCCATTTGTGTCGCACCTGCACAGGCTGTTACAGCGTATAAACACTTCCCCCACCAGTTTGGTTGACAACATTTGTAAACATATAGGATGGACATAGTATCATAAACATTTTGTAAAAATTATACTCTTATACTATGGTGTTGAGAACTTAAAAATATATAAGAAAGGACATATAGTTGTCAACTTTGTAGGGGTCCTACCACTGGGTCATGAAAATATGAGTCCCCGAGAACCTAGTGTTTGCATGTGTGATCACCTTCCCCAGGACATCTGTGGGACTGGAAAAGTATTGTACAGGCGGTCCTCTACTTAAGGACACCTGACTTACAGACAACCCATAGTTACAGACAGACCCTCGGACCTTTAGTGAAGCTCTCTGGAAGCTTTGCTATAGTCCCAGGCTGTAATGATCGGCTGTAAGGTTTCTGTAATGAAGCTTTATTGATAATCCTTGGTCCCATTACAGCAAAAATGTTTAAACTCCAATTGTCACTAGGGCAAACATTTTTTTTGTCTGGATCTACAATTATGAAATATACAGTTTTGACTTACATACAAATTCAACTTAAGAACTAACCTCCAGACCCTATCTTGTATGTAGCCCAGGGACTGCCTGCACTTAGTTTTCTTCACCAGTCCCATAGAAATAAGTAGAGTGTACGCAGGGTTGGCTTCAGGTATCAGTAGGCCCCTGATCTACACAGCCTCAGTGGACCTCTTTTCAGTGAACTCATGTGGCGGGATTAAAAATTCAGAAACCAATACAGTCTCCTGTTCCCTAAAATTTTACATAGTTTATCATACTAATCAACCCTGGATTATTTTATATACAGCCCCCCTCAACCCTTACAGATTCGCTATATACACCTTATGTGCCGCACCACCCCACAAGCCCTGGCCCGCCGGCAGCTTGGCGGCCTGTGAGTGTTACACTCACTCGCCACTTTATTAGTAAGCCATGCCTAGTAACGGTTGGACCGCCCCTTTATGCCTTCAGAACTTCGCTCAAGCCTCATCTTTGTGGCATAGATTCAACACAGGTGCTGGAAGCATTCCTCAGACGATTTTGTTCATATTAACATGATTGCGGCATCCACACATTGCCACAGATTTGTCGCTGCACATCCATGTGCGAATGCGTCCCGTTCCACCACATCCAAAGCATCTGCTATTGGATGAGATCTGGTGCTGTGGAGCCATTTGAGTACGTGACCTCAGTTGTCATGTTCGAAGCCAGCTGAGATTGATTCCAGCTTTATGATCAGTGTGCGCATTATCCTGCTGAAAGTAGCCATCAGATGTTGGGTACATTGTGGTCTAAGAGGATTGGTACATGTCAGCAACAATACTCGTACGGCTGTGGCGTTGGGCAGAACGATACACTCCATGGTACGAGGTCCCAAAGAGTTCCAAGAAATGGTTCCCTCTACAGCTGCTGACCAGCACGATACAACCCGATCAAGTATCCTGATAACTCGTTTATACAGAAGCAGGTATGGATCGCATGCTTTCTGTTTGTTGAACACGCCAAATTCCTATCTCACCGTCTAATGTCGCAGCAGAAATCGGGTAAGGGAAGTGGTACTGAGACACCGGGGATGGCAGAGGAGGAAGGGGAGCAATAGTGAAGGAGGGATCAGAGGGACGGAGGATAGGTTGCTATGTCAATCACCGGGAAGCGCTTCCAGCTCACTGTCTCAATTTTGATGAGCTTGTGCAAATTGTAGGCGTCAGTTTCCTGTTCTTACTTAACAGGAGTTGGCACCGTGTGTCTTCTGCTGCTGTATGGGCCGCATCCTCTGCCTCAAGAATCGCGTACTGTGCGTTCAGAGATGCTCTTTCTGGCCTACCTTGGTTGTAACATGTGGGCATTGATCACTTGCCTTCTATCAGCTTGCGACCATGTCTGCCCTTCTCCTCTGACCTCTGGCATGCAACAAGGTCACTTTCCGCCCCCAGAACTGCCGCTCACTGGATGTTTTTTCTTTTTCAGACCATTCTAGGTAAATCATTAGAGATGTTGTGTGTGAAAATCTCAGTAGTTCGGCATTTTGAATACTCAGACCAGCCCTTCTGGCACAACAACCATGCACGTTCAAAGGCACTCAAATCACCTTTCTTCATTCCCATACTGATGCTCGGTTTTAACTGCAGGAGGATTGTCTTGACCATGTCTACCTGCCTAAATGCATGAGGTGTTGCCGCCATGTGATTGGCTGATTAGAAATTAAGTGTTAACGAGCAGTTGGACAGGTGTACCTAATAAAGTGGCCGGTGAGTGTACATATGCACTGCAGCTACATTTGCCTACAAGACTTGGGAATCCGTCTTCTCATGACCAGTAGGGGTTCTAGCAATTTGTTGTACAGCAAAAACTATCCACGATCCTGTAATAAGTGTTTGTAGAATAACTCCTTTAACGGATCTTGCAATTTACAGCCATTTTATTCCTTTTTATAGAAGAGAAAGTCAATACTAAAATAATTCTTTTTACACCTAAACCACAATGCACATTTTTCTGTGACCGTAGTAGATTATTTTAGGGTGCCATGTGGAATTCACTAAACACATACAAAAAGGGACTTCAAAATATACTCCCTCCCCCTAAACATAGATAAGAAAAGAAAAGTTGGTCATCTGTTAGGCTGTGCCCCGGATTTATGGCACTACTGAGAAAAGGGCTAGGCGTGAGAGGAAGACATAAATGAGGCTGCAATTACAGGAGAGCAAATCAATAAAGGACATTCCAGTTTGCTAGATGAGGACTGAAGTGTCGCTCTTTCAGGATAAGCTGTAGACCTTTGTGTCAGGAGGATAAGAGGAAAGACAAGGAAGGATCATTATTTGATTCTTGAGTAAGCTGTAAGTCAAGGTGAATGTAGAATGAAGATCAGAGTATCTCACAAGAACAAAAGCAGAAAACATCTAAGAAACTGGCACAGTATGATACTGGTGTAACCTCTGCAAATCAAAGATATGTGAATGATGTCTACACAATATATTATGGGGGTGGGGGTACACCTGAATACCAGAAGATGTGATTTTGTTGGAATTCCTGGCGCAGAGGTGGGAATTGCGCCTATTCCACCTTCTACAGCCATTGGGTGGGGATAGGGCAGTGCCAGGCTCTGCAGTTCTACGCCAGGCCGGACCTAGGGTAGAAGTGAGCCTGCTGCACTATGTGCCCAGGAATTTCTCCAACGCCGCAGGACACCTATCAAGGGGGACGGAGCCTCCTGAGAGATCATTGTTACCCTTTTTCTCCCTTAGCCATTTCAGAGGAGCGTGGTCTGATACCAGCCTGAACTTTCGACCCAGGAGGTAGTACTGGAACGAATCTAGGGCCCACTTGATGGCTAAGCATTCTCACTCGATTATTGAATAGTTACGTTCCGCTGGGGACAGCTTTCTACTGAGATAGCACACCGGATGTTCCTCCCCATTTACCACCTGCGACATTACAGCCCCTAGGCCTACCTCTGATGTGTCTGTTTGCACCACAAACTCACAAGAAAAATCAGGGGCTATCAACACTGGCTGTCTACAGAGAGCAACCTTAAGCTTCTGGAAAGCCCCCTCAGCCTCTGGGGACCACTTGATCATGGCCATTTTTTTTCCCTTTGTAAGGTCGGTAAGGGGTACTGCTATTTCAGCAAAGTTTGGGATAAATCTCCTATAATATCCCACAATACCGAGAAATGCCCTCACTTGTTTCTTTGTAAGTGGGCGGGGCCAGTCCTGGATGGCTTCTACCTTATTTATCTGGGGCTTAATCTCACCTCTTCCCACGACATAGCCCAAATATCTGGCTTCTTCCATCCCAATGGCACACTTACTTGGATTTATAGTAAAGCCGGCCTTTCTAAGCGCATTCAGGACTGCTTGGATTTTACCAAGATGACTCTCCCAATCCCGGCTAAAGATCACTATGTCATCCAAGTAAGCGGCTGAATATTCTCTGTGAGGTCTTAAAACCCAAAAATCCATAGCCCTTTGGAAGGTGGCTGGGGCCCCCTGTAAACCGAACGGCATGCTGACATACTGGAAGGATCCCTCAGGTGTGGAAAAGGCTGTCTTCTCCCTGGCTTCCTTAGATAAGGGAATTGGTATGCATCTACCTTTGACACCTCATTTAATTTGCGATAATCATTACAGAATCGCCACTCTCCATTGGGCTTTGGGACTAGCACTATGGGACTGGACCACCCACTTTTAGATTCCTCAATGACCCCTAGTTTCAGCATTCTGTGCACTTCCTTGGTGATGACTGCCCTCCTGGCCTCTGGAATCCGATATGGTTTTAGGTTCACTCTCACATGAGGCTCAGTAACGATCTTGTGTTCAATTACATTAGTTAGCCCTGGTGCTTCTGTGAACAGATCTCTATTTTTCTCCAACAATTGTCTGCACTGGTGTTTTTGAGCAGAGGACAGGGTCTCTGCTATCTTCACATTCTCTGTATTGACCTCTGGATCCTGTAATAAGTGTTTGTAGAATAACTCCTTTAACGGATCTTGCAATTTACAGCCATTTTATTCCTTTTTATAGAAGAGAAAGTCAATACTAAAATAATTCTTTTTACACCTAAACCACAATGCACATTTTTCTGTGACCGTAGTAGATTATTTTAGGGTGCCATGTGGAATTCACTAAACACATACAAAAAGGGACTTCAAAATATACTCCCTCCCCCTAAACATAGATAAGAAAAGAAAAGTTGGTCATCTGTTAGGCTGTGCCCCGGATTTATGGCACTACTGAGAAAAGGGCTAGGCGTGAGAGGAAGACATAAATGAGGCTGCAATTACAGGAGAGCAAATCAATAAAGGACATTCCAGTTTGCTAGATGAGGACTGAAGTGTCGCTCTTTCAGGATAAGCTGTAGACCTTTGTGTCAGGAGGATAAGAGGAAAGACAAGGAAGGATCATTATTTGATTCTTGAGTAAGCTGTAAGTCAAGGTGAATGTAAAATGAAGTTCAAAGTATCTCACAAGAACAAAAGCAGAAAACATCTAAGAAACTGGCACACTATGATACTGGTGTAACCTCTGCAAATCAAAGATATGTGAATGATGTCTACACAATATATTATGGGGGTGGGGGTACACCTGAATACCAGAAGATGTGATTTTGTTGGAATTCCTGGCGCAGAGGTGGGAATTGCGCCTATTCCACCTTCTACAGCCATTGGGTGGGGATAGGGCAGTGCCAGGCTCTGCAGTTCTACGCCAGGCCGGACCTAGGGTAGAAGTGAGCCAGCTGCACTATGTGCCCAGGAATTTCTCCAACGCCGCAGGACACCTATCAAGGGGGACGGAGCCTCCTGAGAGATGCGGTGGGTGCCAGGGTGGGGTTTGGTCATGCTAGGACATGATGCACCAGCATACCACACGGTACGTGTGACCACGGCCTCAGGCCCCTTCCACACTTGCATTGCAGATCACGTCAAAGTTTGATCAGGGTGCGATCAGGGTTTGGTCAGTGAAAATCTGACGGATTTGGACAAACCGCAGGATTTAACTTCAAAATTGTGTCGCAAGCCAAGCACTTACATGCACCGAGAAGAATATGGTGAACTCTGGCAGACCTGAGCGGGGAAGCGACACATGCAGGAAATCGGGCGCACGACCTAAGTGAATCGCGGCAGATGTGCACTCCGTTCGGACAATGCACTTTCGGCAACTCCGAGGGACTGGGTAAGTAAATGTGCCCCATTGTGTACTCACCGCACCATGACAGGTTGTCATAGACCTCTATGGGGCAGTGATAAATTCCACCCAGATCACGGGCCCCATACGTTCATGTGTATGAGGCCTTAGACTGAATAAATGTAATATTATTCTCTTACCTGGATGCAACGCCCTCCCGCCGTGCCTAGTACACCTAACACCCAACCAACCTCTACCACCACTGACAGTAACTTTCACAAAGTGTTCAGCAATTACTGTCTGGTACGCAGTAAATATTTGGTTACGACAAATATTTCATACAGTATATTGCTCATATTTAATAACATGTAATTGTGCATTCTAGTAATGAACACAGCTGCGGTCTGTAGCATGCCGCATATTACAAATTAATATAATTAAGTTTTCCCCAAGTCAAAATAAGTCATTATAAACCAAAACATAGAAATTACTATGGATTCCTAGATTTTTTTTTGTTGCAAAATTTTTGGAGAAGCCTCACTGTGAAAGAGTTAACATCAAGAGAAAACTATAAACTGGTGCCATTGTGAACAAATGAGGGAAAATTGTACTAATAGCTATGTTAAAGATTTTTATAAGCCTCTTTAGCAGTTTAGTCGGTTTATGCGTTTAGCATACAAAGTATTTTAAGACCTATAGAACCACATTGATTACTGCATGTATGGGGCTTACAAGCCATGATTTAGTTGCAATTCCCGGCACAGAGGCTGGGAATTTTGAATTCTCCTCCCAATTCGCCGGTTGGGCCTGGAGGGGGCGGTGTCACGCAGCACAGTGGATCAGTGCGGGGCGTGGCTTTCCTGCACTTGTGCACCGCCTATAGCCTGCACCTGTCCACCTAACCAATATCTACCACCACTGCCAGTAACTTTTGAAAAGTGTTCAGCAAGTCTGGTTAAGATCTAATGACTGCATTTATATACTGCGACCACTGCACGGAGTTCCAATAAGGATCTAGGGGTGGCTGTTTTGGTGTCACATAAAAAAACTAATCAGATTTTTACATGAGCAAACTTTTTAAGCCACATATAATGAGGTGGCGGACTTTTTTGGCCGGCAGTCCTTATGGTTGACCTTTGGGCCCTAAAAAAAGGGTTAATATTATTCCAATATACAGCAGCTCGCCCGTCAATTATCATTTTCTAATATTGAAGCCCAAACATATTTACCTGAATGGGGTGTAACACTACTACCAGACTATGGACAAGACTGATGCTATTTCTCTGCTAGTTTAGTATGAAATGACAACCTTAATTTAAAGGGGTTGGCCACTCATTTTTTTGTACTGTGTGTAAGTGTGTGTGTGTGTGTGGGGGGGGGGGGGGGGGGTTCAGGATAATAGGTAATTTACCAATACACAGTCATAGACATAAGTTTTGAGAATGACACAAATATTATATTTCCACATGATCTGTTGCCCTCAGGTTTTTATGTGTGTTTGTCAGATGTTTTTATCACCTACAGAAATACAAGTGCAATCATATTATGGGTAACAAAAGCTTTTATTGACAGTTAGAAGGAGTTACTGCAGCAAGTCAGTATTTGCAGTGTTGACCCTTCTTCTTCAGGACCTCTGCAATTCTCCCTGGCAGCTCTCAATCACCTTCTGGACCAAATCCTGACTGATAGCCGTCCATTCTTGCACAATCAATGCTTGCATTTTGTTACATTTTGTTGGTTTTTGTTTGTCCACTCATCTCTTGATGATTGACCACAAGTTTTCAATGGGATTAAGATCTGGGGAGTTTCTAGGCCATGGACCCAAAATCTCTATGTTTTGTTCCCTGAGCCATTTAGTTATCAACTTTGCTTTATGGCAATGTGCTTCATTATGCTGGAAAAGGCATTGTTGATCACAATCTTGGATGGTTGGGAGAAGTTGCTCTTGGAGGACATTCTGGTACCATTCTTTATTCATGGATGTGTTTTTAGGCAAGACTGTGAGAGAGCCGATTCCCTTGGCTGAGAAGCCGCCCCACACATGAATGGTTGCAGGAGGCTTTACAGTTGGCATGAGACAAGACTGGTGGTATCGCTCACCTTGTCTTCTCCGAACAAGCTGTTTACCAGATGTTCCAATCAGTCGGAAAGAGGCTTCATCAGAGAAAATGACTTTCCCCCAGTCCTCAGCAGTCCACTCCCTGTACCTTTTGCAGAATATCAGTCTGTCCCTGATGTTTTTTCTGGAGAGAAGTGGCTTCTTTGCTGCCCTCCTTGACACCAGGCCTTATTCCAAGAGTCTCCACAGTCTCACAGTGCGTGCAGATGCACTCACACCTGCCTGCTGCCATTCCTGAGCAAGCTCTGCACTGCTGGTAGCCCAATCCCGAAGCTAAAACACTTTTAAGAGATGGTCCTGGTGCTTGCTGGTCCCTCTTGGGTGCCTTGGAGTCTTTTTGGCAACAATGGAATCTCTCTTCTTGAATTCCTTGATGATGCGATAGATTGTGACTGAGGTGCAATCTTTCTAGCTGCGATACTCTTCCCTGTTAGACCAGTTTTGTGCAGTGCAATGATGACTGCACATGTTTCTTTAGAGATAACCATGGTTAACAGAAGAGAAACAATGATGCCAAGCACCAGCCTCCTTTTAAAGTGTCCAGTGGTGTGATTCTTACTTAATCATGACAGATTGATCTCCAGCCCTGTCCTCATCAACACCCACACCGGTGTTACTGGAGCAATCATTGAAACCATTGTAGGGATTCACTCAAATGGTAGCCTTTAGAGAAGCGCCAGGCAGCAGTCTTTCAGGTGAACAAAACAGGTGTCTTTATTTAGACATAAAAATAACAGGGAAAAGGGCTTGCTCCAGCCAGCAAAACAAAATGCATAGTCCATATGATAAATCTCAGTCCATGTTATCAAGCACAGTTCACATTCACAGACACAGTACCGTACTTCACCCTCGTGGGTTAGGAGCACCTTTTCAGTCCTCAGACTTCCCCACACAGCAAGGCTCAGCTCTGGCTCTGCTATTTCCTGTGTTCCACTCAGCTACACACAGGTAGGTACCACCCACCTTCTCCTGACACAGGTGGCTTTACATAGGGCTGCAAGCCCTGGCCTGGAACGTGGGAGCAGCCATCCCACCCAGCACTGTGACTGCTCCAGAAAAAACCCGTCCCGGATCAGCTGCATTGCAGCTATGCTAAAATAACAAAAGTGTATCAGTGGCCGAACGCCGCTGACACCAGCAATACTGGTTTTTACTTCACCGAGGCCAGGCACCACGGTGACACGTATCTACCATCCACCACAACACCTTGTGCCTTTCTACACCATGTTAGCTGCTCCTTTTAAGGCAGGTCTACAATGAAGTTGAAATGTGTTTTGGGGGAAAAAGTTCATTTTCTAGGCAAATATTGACTTTGCAATTAATTGCTGTTAAGCTGATCACTCTTTATAACATTCTGGAGTATATGCAAATTGCCATTATAAAACCTGATACAGTGGACTTTGTAAAAATTAAAATTTGTATCATTCTCAAAACTTATGGCCATGACTGTACATCTATTAATAGTTCTGCTTCGCTTTCTTGATATATAAAGTGACTGTCTTTTACCTCATCGGCCAGACATTCCTGTCCATAAAATGGCCGCAGATGGAGGGTCATGTGATCTTATCTGTCCTTGAACAATTGCCCTGCCAGGACCTCAATCTTATCTTCATAATTACTATCATAAGGTCCTGGAAGGGCAATTGTTCATAGTCATAGACCACAAAACTCTCCATCTGTAGCCATTTTATGGTCAGGAACGTCTGGCTGTTAGGGATTTTTATGCAGGGCCCCAACAGCCCTCTTGACTTTTGTAAGGTGAGTCCTAATTAACCCTTTCATGATTGAACATAAGGACCAAGACATACACGTCAATCTCTTAGTCAAGATCTTCTCTCCTTTAATAATCAAAATGCATAATATATATCAGACAGAAGAGTCATCAAAGGGGTGTGAATAGTATACTGCAAAGCTATTGGACATCAGTATATTCTGGGAAAAAAGTGAATTAATTGTGCTCAGTTCTCAGAGACCTTGTACACAGATATTGTTTATACTAAGAAGAAGATAAGTGGCTCCAGAATCATATTATTATGCAGCTTCGAGGACAGACTGGGTTCTCATTAAATGTCACAGGTTATTAGCTGACAGGCAGCAAACATGTTACATAAAATGAAGTTTGAATCATTACATTAACTTGACAATGGTCAGGGAACATGGCCGCTGTATCTAAGATGGCGGACAGTAGTCAAGATGGCGTCCGAAACCAGTGCGACCTCCTTAACACTGGCTAATGAGGTAAAAGACAGGAGGCTTCACTTAACATATCGAGAAAGCAGTGCAGAACTTTTAATAGATGTATATTGGTAAATTACCTAATATATTACCCCCTACATTTACACACAAGTTACAAAAAACATGAGGTAAAGTGGCCAACCCCTTTAACAACAGAAGGTAGTGGCCACATATTCTTTGGAGTCCCTTTAAGTTCTTCTGTGATCATCTTGTCACCATATTCAGACTTCTGAAAGATAATGTATATAACAATACTACTGCAGTCTCTGTATAGACTGTGAGTGATGAGATCCATGAGGCAATAAAATAGGTATTAGTTATTTTCATATTTTATAGACCCCCCCCCCCCCTATAGTTTAACAATCCCTTTAATTTTCTGACTTCAAGAAATGGGAAATCCTAAAGTCTTCAAATCTGATAAAATAATATTAGTAGTGAGCGCCTGTGCATGTTGTGCATTGAAGAGACAGCTTGTGTCACAGCTAAATTTTCTTTTAAAAGATGAGAAGTATCTATCAAACAGAGCATACGGTGAGGAGGCAGATCACCCACACAATGCCAACACGACTACACTCGGCGCTGCTGATCTGTATTTAGAAGAACAATTTATGCAATTCTGGAGATTGCGTTTGGAAGATGGTCGTCAAAGTATGTCGTAACTGTATGAAGTGCTATAGAAGACAGCGCTGTGCTGCAGGATCTGAAGAAGCTTCTCGTTTCTTTCCCTGTATATGCACCCGCAAGTCTATAATTTCATGAATAATATATGGGTGCCATTGCTGTCCTATTAAGTGATCAGACTGTGTGAGTAAGGAAGCCGTGACTCATTATTTTCAGACTGGATTTATCAGAAAGTGAAAGAAGAAGCTTCGTACGCAGTAAATATTCGGTTACGGCAAATATTTCATACAGTATATTGCTCATATTTAATAACATGTAATTGTGCATTCACAGCTGCGGTCTGTAGCATGCCGCATATTACAAATTAATATAATTAAGTTTTTCCCCCAAGTCAAAATAAGTCATTATAAACCAAAACATAGAAATTACTGTGGGTTCCCGTATTTTTTGTGTAAAAAATGTTTGGAGATGTTTCACCGTGATAGAGTTAACATCAAATATTACAGAGAAAACTGTAAACTGGGGCCGTTGTGAAAACATCGGGGGTGTTGGCTAATTATTTTTATTTTTATGTAAGCCTCTTAAGCAGTTTAGTGGGTTTATGTGTTTAACATACAAAGTATTTTAAGACTTATAGAGGGGGATTTATCAGTACCTCCACAGCAGTTTTCTGGTGAAGAAGCACTGAAATAATCACAATTTCATGCACACTGCAAGAAATCTAGATTATTTTTGCACCTACGCCACTTCCACGTCAAATGGGCGCCGAGGGGGAGGGTATACAGTGGGCCAGCAAGAGGCATTCCTGTCCTGTGCCCAGGGCCGGCTCCAGGTTTCAGTAGGCCCCTGGGTGACAGAGCCTCCGTAGGCCCCTTTACAGTGAACTTACATGGTGGCATTAAAATTCAGAAACTAAAACAGTCTCCTGTTCCCTAAAATATTCTTTAGTTTATCAACCCAAACAGCCCCCTCATAGTTATTTTATATACAGCCCCCCCACACTTTATGTACAGCCTTATGTGGGCCCCCTAGGAGCCCTGGGCTTTGGCATTGCCCGGGTATGCCGAGTGCTGGTGTCTTGCAGGTTTTTGCACAAATCTATGCCAGGTAGGACTGCCCGACAGATACATCAAGAGGACTGGGGACAGGACTCAGCCCAATAACATATCGATAACAGCATATAGCATAGCATTGAGGTTTGTGGCAAAAATGCAATGAAACCGGTGGAAGGAGTGGCCCCTATAATGGCAGACACCTTTATCCAGCAGGGGGCGCTGCTCAAGGTTATTTTCTGAGATCGCTCAGTGGTAGTGCACCCCTGCTCCTAGTCATGTACACTTACATCATCACCCTGAAGACTGTGGTTTATCAGATATAGTCAAGCTGTGTTATTAAATTTGTATATGTTTCTGGGGGAATTACAGACTCTTTCAGGGACTCACTGTCTGGTGAGACAGTGAGCAGCAATACTGGGATGCATTACTGTGGTCCCTCACCCAGCATTCCTTTATACAAGATATTGATACTATATCTGTGTTATGTAGAAGGTTAAATACACAATTTCCAATAAATAGCTTATTTGAACTTGATACAAGAGGTCCACTACAAAGGGCAACTGTGACAGTCGGCTTGGATGATTCTAATAGTAGTACTTGGCGACAGCAACTCTGGTTATTGGGGTTTGCAGGACTTACAACTTTTTTATTTGAAATTTCCCATGATGCATCTGCCGAGCTGTCTCAGAGTAGCCTGTAGAAATATAGTTGACCAGTCACAGCATAGTTCATGCAGTATAGGGTTAAGGTCAAACTTTCCTGTCCCTAAAATGGCTGCAGATGGAGGGTCATGTGATCTCTGACTGTCCATAAACAATAGCTAGTTAGAGATCACATGACCCTCCATCTGCGGCCATTTTATGGACAGGCATCTCTGGCTAATGAGGTAAAAGACAGGAGGCTTCACTCAAGAAAGTGTTGCAGAACTATTAATAGATGTATATTGGTAAATTGCCAGATATCCTGCCTCATTTGTAAAAAACATTACAAAAACCATTAGGTAAACTGGCCAACGCCTTTAAGTTCTAGATTCCCAAGTGAAAAGATGGAGGAAAACACCTCACCTTCTGTTTTGGAAATAGAGGAAGCAGGGTCGTAACTAGGAGAGACAGGACCCCATTGCTTCTGAATGGGGCCCCCCTTCCCCCTTAAAAAATATACATATTTGTATAGTCACACATGTTGGTTACAATCACACACATTTATACATGAATATACTGTACATTCACACATTTATACACTTATGTGCACACATATAGAGCCTATACACATCACATATGCACATATACATTGCCATACATACAGCTTATGTAATTACACAGTACATACACACCATACACCATGTACACATACAGCATAAACAAATCACAGATATACTCACACATACAGCATATACGAGTATACATCACTTATATGTTATATTCATATGTATTTAGTGGTGCACATCCTCCATTGTTTAGTGTGTCAGGTTGGATGACGGGGCCCCCTGACACTGCAGGACATGTGGCAGCTGCTATGGCTGCTACCCCTGTAGTTACGCCCCTGAGAGGGAGACTTGGGACCAATCTTCCGGCTTCCATACTACGTTTGTGGATTCTGTAATTTTTCAAGTGGATTTAAAAATTGGGCAAATGATGCAGATCACACAGTTAAAATTTTTAGAAACTACTGAATCTTTTCACTTAAAAATTAGGAAAATGAGGAGTGGAGCACTAATTTGAATTTATTTAATGGGTCTTGAGTCTTCAATTAAATATTTGGATTGGAAGCCACCTCTGGGTTGAATCTCTTATGGTTGTCATTTATATATATCATAATGCTACAAACGTTTGGATTTGTTCCCAGGTTTTGTCACTTTCCTTCCTTTGATGGTATCGGTGCAGACGTGTTGTCTTATTAAAAATTGTTCACGATCGAAGATTAAATGTAGAAGAAGTCACCTTGGAGAAACATGCCTGAAAATACCAAATTGCAGCATCCATTAATTCAGTACGGGTTGTATAATAGGAAAAGCATGAAGAGTATGGATACTGAGACGGTTACAAGACATCAGACAATCTTGTATACCTCCTCAGTGCCTATCATTACAATGCTGCACCCGTGTGTTTCCCATACTCCGGGCCTGCCAAGTAATAAATAACTATGTGAGGTGCTGAATACTAAGCAGAATGAAAAGAAACTCTGCTGTGGGGGCTTAAGATACAGTATGGCTCAATTTTATAGAAGTATGAGAAATCCTTTCCTTAAAAGTTGTAAATCCTTATTCCTTGAAGATTGAGTCATTATTGTAGGAAGAAATCATCCTCATCAAGGACTTGTAGTGTAAGGATAATTAAGCGCAGTCACTCCTCAGCTGCCGGTAGTCCCCGGTGGACTATAGATTATCTCTGATCCTGCAGGTTGGAAACATTGGATATTGTAGATGACTCACTGTTTATTCGATTGGTCTCAGTGTTACATTCAGTTAATGGTTCTGCATTGCTGTAAGGTCTTCTTACTGTTTTACAATTTTTATTATTGTGTTATAGTTGGATGGGGCGGTGCAACAGCCAAAGACTGGAAATACGGGTGCATCTCAGAGTAGAATACCCCAAGAATCAGAATGTGCAGTTGATTTTCTCCATTATTGTTTCAGGATGTGCCGAAATCCTTTCCGGCTCTCAAAATATGTTGCTCCAAATGCACAAAATTTGACTTTGCTGTTACAGTATCGTATTGACCCAACGGGGCTCATTTACTTACCCAGTCCAGTCGCGATCCAGCGGTGTGTTCTCCGACGAGGATTCGGGTTCTGTCAGGATTCACTAAGGTCCGTGCACCCGATGTCCATCAGGTGTCGCTGCTGCGCCAATGTCTGCTGGAGTTCACCTTCTTCTCTTCGGTGCATGTAAGTGCGTGTCAAGCGACACAAATTATTTTAATACCCCGTTTTTTTCTGAATCCTTCAGGTTTTCCCACGGCCACACCGCCCGATTTCCGTTGCGTGCAAGTCGGCGTGGATGCGACACAATCCGATTGCGTGTGCCAAAAACCCGGGGCAATTCAGGGAAAAAAACTACGCAAATCGGTAATATTCGGGAAACCCGGCGAATCGGCCCCTTAGTAAATGAGTCCCAAAGTGTTTTCCAGGAATTTTGAGATACCTCTTGAGGGCTGAGGCAACAGTGGCAACAATAGAATTTGGTCCTACTGTACGCTGCTCTAGCTGCTGCTTTCCAAATTGTGCCAGTACTTTTGGTACAGGACTCACTTCAGCCAATCCTGGCCAATTACAGCAGAGGTACCGGAATACTTGAGGAGATCAACATAATAAATGGATGAAGAATGACTTTAAGACGCATAGAATAAATAGACATAGAATTAATCTGTTAATCTGGAGCAATGTACCTTTTATGAAATAATTCAGGGTTTTCTTGCCTCATATCGCCTCTGTGCTTTTTGGCAGTACATGTCAATGACTCATCTGACTATGAAGAACAGTCAAATGAGTAATTGCAAAATGTATTGTTTTTCTTATGACCAGAGCAGTAGCATATTCAGTCTTTTACTCTCTGCATATGAACAGGTGCAAACAACAGTCCTATGGTCTGATCTTTGCGCCCGTGTCATTGGGCGGTGAGCTCCATTCATCTGCTGATGACAATAGAAGACCACTGCCCAAAGTGCAAATATGGGAATATAGCCTCCTGCTACCAGCACCTGATTACAGTGTCGGGAGCAGGAGGTGTGGTATGAAGGTAAGAAGGTGGGAGCAGAAAGAGTATGAAAATGACTGTTTATTTTATTATACATTCTGAACAAGAAGCTGTGGTGGACATTAATGGGGTGGGGAGGCTGTGAGGACATAACTAGGGGACTGTGGGGACAATACTTTGGGGGCTGTGGTGGACATTACTGGGGGGCTGTGGAGGACTTTACCGGGGGCTGAGGGGACATTACTGCGGTGGCTGTGAGGACATTGCTGAGGGGCTGTGAGGACATTATTGGGGTGGCTGTGAGTCCATAGCATGGGTGGTAGACTGTGAGGACATTACTGAGAGGGCTGTGGAGGACATTACTTGCAGACCATGGAGGACGTTACTAGGGGCTGTGAAGACATAACTTACTGGGGGATATCACTTCTTGGGGCTGTGGGTAACAATGCTTATAAGCGGCTGTAGGGACAATACCTGGGGCTATGGGGCACATTACTTACTGAGGATGTGGGGGACTTTATATAGTGGGGCTGTGGGGACATTACTGGGAACAGTGAAGACATCACTTACTGGGGGCTGAGCGGACATTACTTACTGAGGACATTACTTGCTCTGGGGAACATTACTTGGGGGACTTTATTTACTGAGGACTATGGGGACATTACTTACCAGGGGCTTATTTAGTGTAGGGTCTCTATTCAGTATGGGGTTATTTTAGTGGAGAGGGGCATTATTTAGTGTGGATATGATTATGTGGGGGCTCTTTTCAGTGGGCATGATTCAAAAGGGGCCACTATCAGGGGTATTCAGTATTGTGTTTTCTGTAACTGGAAATGATAAGTACAGTTGTTTTGGTGCAAACAGGTGCGAGGGGGGTGATGTACAAGAGTGGACACTAGTAAAAATGTAGTGCATATGTACTGGGGTCTGTGCCCCGGATCTTTAACGACCCTAGCAATGCCCCTGCTCCAGACACTAGGCTAATAATTGAGACCAACAAGTTTACTCTTGGTGTGATCAGACCAGAGAATCAAGTTTCTCACATTACTATTTCTTTATTTTGTTCACTTCTGGGTGTTATTGTGCCTTTTACAAAAAAAAAAAAACAAAACAGAATGGGTCAGTGCCGCAGTCTCGGTAGACCTTATGGAAAATCGTCCAACCTTAACACAGGAATTAAGAGCTCAACCATTAGGACCTTGATCCCCCTCTCTTACTAAGGCTCTTCTCCCCCAATTACTGAGTTTGGTGAGGCACTCAGTTCTAGAAAGCTCTAGGGTCCTGGTTGTTCCAAGTGGCCTCCATTTCAGAATTATGTAGATCACTGTGATCCTGGGAGTTTGCAGTGTAGCAGATTATTTGGTACCTTTCTCCATATCTGTGTCTGCAGACAGTCCTATTTTTTTTACTTTCCATGGCTTGGACCTGGTCTTTACCAAGCTGTGAGACCTAATATAGATAAGGGTTTGTTATTCTATGTCCAACAAAATGAAATTACAACAACTGGAGTCTGCACCAATAGGATCATCCTAAACTCTCTCCAGCGAATAGAAAGGAAACTAGACCATATCTCAATGATGTGTGTCATGCCTGTGTTAGAAGGGTTAATATTCTTTGTGTTTATGTTTTAATGTTTACTTATGTTATTCTTTCCTGCAACCCATTGTCCATTGGTTGGTAAACCAAGACTACGTTGGAGTGAACTCCTGCTAGAGTTTATAAAAGTGACTTCATTGCAAGGCTCTGGGGTAGTCAGTCTCTCAGTATGCTACACTTCACAGTGTGCACCATATTGCTGCCTATCAGCCTAAGCTACTATCCAGCCCCAGGAACCAGGACTAGGGCTGAGACATTCTCCCAGACTACAGATCCAACCACTGTCTTGTGGAAGCCTGCAAAAAGGAACCTCTACATCACCATATACTGCTGTGTTGGATTGTCTGCTGAATAAAGAGACTTTGAGTTTCTGTTCATCATCCCTGTCTCCACGTGTGATCCCTGGCTGCTGCCACTAACATCTCAAGCCTCCCCTTCACCATCTGCCCAGTGGTCCATTACACATAAACAATGCATCCCCTGATCGGCCTTGCCTGGCATGGATAAGGCCTTTTCACCTGGACCAAGCCACCCATGACACAACTCTATGGCACTATAAGCCACTTAGGTTCAAGGCAATCCAGCTGCCCAAGGTCTGTCCCCGGTGGGTGGACATTGCATATATAAGAGCGTTCCCTCCTGTTAGCTTAGGCCAAGAATTGCATCCAGTATAAGACTTTGGAACGATGCCTAGTGCATTCCCACTTATTAAGGCTCCCATCATGCTTTGCTTTACTTGCAGCCTGATATAGGAAAACCGAGCATTGATATTACAGTCCCCCTGGAAGAAAGATGGATGACCCCTTCATTGCATTTGCTTTCAGTTCTCAGTGTATTGATGATTTTTACTCCATATACAGCAGGGACTCAGGGTTTATTATAACACATCCTTTAATGACTTATTTTCTTGAAATTTTCTTTAACTCTTTCCTTACATCAGTGCAGAGTATAAGCAAACAGACCCAGTAAATCACACAACAGTACATCAATACACTATGCCTTCTCCTTTTCTAGTACAACTGATATACCATGACAATTATATTATTTTAATTTGCGTCGTATCCTTAGTGAGCGGCGTAACACTCGGCCATAAAGCAAGGAAATGTTTGCTGCAAACTGTAAGGCCTATGATGTGAGGCTAGAAATAGGACCTGATCTCTACTGCAATGAAACTGTAACCTACAGAGCCGAGGATTTAACAAATCACTGCTGTGTGGCAGAATCGATTCATTGCAGCATTCGCTTGGCACAGTAAGGGACATTTTTTTCCTCTGCTGCAGTGTTCAGCCAGAAGAACTTGACTCATTGTTCTACATAAATTCTGTTTATCAGAGTCAGGTCAGGAAGCAGCGGTCACGGTTAACATCACATTTTGAACCAAATCCTCTTGTTGTTGAGCAAATAAAGTTGAGTGAAAATAATGGCGTGAGCAGAACAAAAACAAAGACGACCAATAGCCGGAAAGGTGGAAAAATGGAAATGAGATTTCAGTGATGATAAAATAAAATGTGTTTCTGGTTGTAATGGCTTTTATCTGCGATAGTGGAAGGAGTACATTACATGGGAACAGTTCTGCTCTTCCTTGCATCACCACCCTGAAGATTATTCGGCATAGTCCAATCTTTTGTACTGGGTCGTTCACATAATGTGATGTTCAGTCATGGAAGCAAAGGACGTTATGGCAGCTTGGAAATAGATCAATATGAAAAAAAGGAAATATCACAGCCTGGATTTAACATAGTTTTATGAGGGGATGTGTTCTGAAGCCCTAGGGATGAGATAAATGGACTGTGTCGTGGTATAGAGTATCATGCCAGAAAGACACACAAATATATATATTTAGTTATACGACTATATTATGCTGTCCTGATCCCTAATGTATTGCTTTTATATTACATACTGCATTTTGTACTGATGTATAACTGTACTACATGGACTGTACTGCCCTCTACCTTCACTACATGTACTGTACTACTCTCTACCTGTTCTAGATGTACTGTACTGCCCTCTCCCTGTACTACACGTATTGTACTGCTCTCTACCTGTACTACACGTCCTGTACTGCTCTCTACCTGTTCTACACGTCCTGTACTGCCCCCTACCTGCACTAGATGTCCTGTACTGCACTCTACCTGTACTACATGTACTGTACTGTCCTCTACCTTCATTACATGTATTGTACTGCTCTCTACCTGTACTACATGCACTGTTCTGGTCTCTACCTGTACTACATGCACTGTTCTGGTCTCTACCTGTACTACATGTACTGTACTGCCCTCTACCTTCATTACATGTACTGTACTGCTCTCTACCTGTTCTACATGTACTGTACTGTCCTCTACCTTCATTACATGTATTGTACTGCTCTCTACCTGTACTACATGTACTGTACTGGTCTCTACCTGTACTCACATGTACTGTACTGCTCTCTACCTGTACTACATGTACTGTACTGCCTCTCTACTTATACATATGTACTGACTCTCTACCTGTACTACATGTACTGTACTGGTCTCTACCTGTACTACATGTACTGTACTGCTCTCTACCTGTACTACATGTACTGTACTGCTCTCTACCTGTTCTACATGTACTGTACTGCCCTCTACCTTCATTACATGTATTGTACTGCTCTCTACCTTCATTAAATGTATTGTACTGCTCTCTACCTGTACTACATGTACTGAACCGGTCTCTACCTGTACTACATGTACTGTACTGCCCCTCTTACTTCATTACATGTATTGTACTGCTTCTACCTTCATAAAATGATTGTACTGCCCTTACCTATCTACATGTACTGAACCGGTCTCTACCTGTACTACATGTACTGTACTGGTCTCTACCTGTACTACAAGTACTGAACTGGTCTCTACCTGTACGACACGTACTGTGCTGCCCTCTACTTGTACCATATGTACTTTATTGCCCTCTTCCTGTAGTACATGAATAATATTGGTATCTACCTGTATTACATGTACTATACTGCCCTCTTCTTGAACTACATGTTTTATACTGCTCTCTACCTGTACTTCATGTACTGTACTGCCATAAATCTATACTACATATACTGTACTAGTCTCAACATCTACTACACGTACTGTACTGCCCTCTACCTGTTGTACATGTATTACACTGCTCTCTACCTGTACTACACATATTATACTGCTAACTACCTGTACTACATGTACTGTACTGCCCTCTACCTATAGAACATGTATTTTACTACTATTTACCTATACTGCATGTACTATGCTGTCATCTACCTGTACCACATGAACTTTATTGCCTTCTACCAGTAGTACATGAATTATGCTGCTCTCTACCTGTACAACATGTACTATACTGCCCTCTACCTGTGCCACATGTACTATACTGCCCTCTACCTGTGCCACATGTACTATACTGCCCTCTACTTGTACTGCATTATTTACACTGTTCTCTACCTGCACTACATGCGTTGTCATCTATCAATATTACATGTACTATACTACTCCCTACCTGTACTACATATACTGTACTGCCCTCTACCTGTACTACAGGTACTGTACTGCCCTCTACCTATAGTACATGTATTATACTACTCTTGACCTGTACTACATGTACAGCACTGCACTCTACATGTACTACTGCTCTGTGCCTGTCCAACATGTATTAATAAAAAATCTTTATAGCGCTATCAAATGTATTCTACTACTCTCTACCTGTACTATATGTACTGTACTGCTCTCTACCTGTTTTGCACATACTTTACTACTCTCTACATGTACTACATATAATGGGTCACATTTACTTACCGGTCCTACGCGTTCCCCGATCTGGAGTGCCGCGATTTAAGAAGATCTTGCATCCGATATCCTGCATGTGTCGCTTCCACGCTCAGGTCCGCTGGAATTCACCTTCTTCTTGTAAGTGCTTGGCTTACAACACAAATTTAAATGTTAAATCCTGCTCTTAGTCCGAATCGGTCAGATCGTCCAACGGCCCAACCCCCGCTTTATGAAGCGTGAAAACCGGCGGTACTGCGCCAAAATCGTATATTGTAAATAAGCCCCAATGTGTTACTATCTACTTTTACTACCTGTACTGTAGTGCTCTTTACCTGTACAAGTCCTGCTACTATACTGTTATGTATTTATACTGCATGCACTGTAGTTTTCCACACTATTTTTTTTTGTATCATTTTAACTCCTCCCCACAAAGCATTTGGCATTTTTAAAGCGAGCCAAAAGTCCAGTGTTTCAAAAAGCTATGTAGGAGCCATAGCAAGCATACGGAAGAAGGTGGCAACTACATTTTAATTATATACCAAACTCTAAGGCCCACGTTTTTTGTCTGATTTTGCACTGAAAAGAACATGCAAACTGCTTTCACATGTATGTATGAAGTGTTTGTGTCAGTATTGGGCCAATATTATATATTATTATATAATATAATATTATATATAATATTATATTTTGCACCTAAAGGGGCGTTGTGGTGCCGATTCGGACCATGCACCACATTTACTACAGCGGCTCAACAGAATTGTATCACATGCTCTATGTTAAAGGTGCACCAAAAAAAAAAGTTGGTGCCCACTTCCCGAGCAGTGCAGAGTGCACCATATTAATAAGGACCATGCACCACTAATAATCTGACACACTCTGCACATAGTACAGAATGCACTACTTGTGATAAATGGTTGCCTATGTATGGATTAAATGAGGCATTGCAATGAGCACACCATCCTCACAGTGAAGCATGGTGGTGGCAGCATTGTGAATATGGTCAGAGATAATAGGGAGATGTACAGAGCTAAATCAAGTGCAAACCTATTGTATAAGCCAAGGGTGGGAAATGCATTCGGTCACAGCGTCCCCAGTATATAGCTTGCCAACCCCCAAGCAGCGACTGACATCACAGTTGTGCGCTGGCCGCGGGATGCGCACAGACCTGTTGCGGACCGGCGGCCGGCGTGAAGAAAGAAGAGGCGTGCCCATTGAGATGTTGCGGACCTAAAGCTGGCGCCCGCGCACTTGATGATAGAAGAGGAGCTGCTTGGGGTGTCGGAATGGTGAGTACTCCGTTTATTTTTAAATATAAAATATAAATAAAATGCATAATAATAATCTTTATTTATATTGTGCCATTATATTCCCTAGCGCTTTACAAATCATAGGGGACATATACACATGTGATAAAACATTACAATCATAGTCATATGGAACAATACGAGTAAGGGCCCTGCTCGCAAGAGCTTACAGACACCTTATGGGCCCCCAAAACCTTTGGACCTGGTTGCGACCGCTCCCTCTGCACCCCTTCAAGTTACGCCCCTGTCTACTGGGGCGTGGAGTAGCCGGAGCTGAGGCTACACAGCATGGCTACTCCACGCCCCGGTAGCCTCTTCGATCCTCCTACCAGATAGCTTCAGATCCTCATCCGCGAAATCGGAGTTCTGCACATGCGGCGTAACTCAGGCTTCGGAGCCGAAGATTGTGCAGCAGCCAGCCTGCGTTCTGTACATGCGCAGAACACCGGTTTCGTGAACAAGTGCGCGCAGCTCCTCGTAGCTGCCCACTGAAGCTATCTGGTAGGACAGTGATGGCAAACCTTTTAGCCACCGAGTGCCCAAACTATAACCAAAACCTGCATATTTTTCGCAAAGTGCCAATGCGACAATTTAAGCAGTATAACTCCCTGCTCTGTCACAGGTTTAAATTGTATAAAAGGAGAAGAAGTTTGGATTATCATTGTAGCTTCCTTCCAGGGTCCTGGGCTGCCTGAGACTGCAAGAGGCCTTGAGTCCCTTGAGTCCTGTTTGGCAAACTGTACCCTGGGGTGATGGCGCAGGTGCCCATAGAGAGGGCTCCGAGTGCCAAGTCTGGCACCCGTGCCATAGGTTCGCCACCACTGTGGTAGGAGGACCAAAGAGGCTACTGGTGCGCGAAGTAGCTACGCCGTGTAGCCTCAGCTCTGGCTACTCCATGCCCCATAGGTAGATCCGTGGAGGTAGGTTTCCTTTAAAAATGAAGCAAACTTCAAGGAGTATGAATAATTTATCAACCCAAGACACAATAGTTAAATTTATATCCTAAAAGGACAATGGTGGAACTGCCTTTTTTTCCTATTCCCTCCCAAAAACATTTTTTTAAAACAGTTCTTTTTATAGTTCCCATAATTTGAGACCTGACTATTCTGCTCTGTTCACACTGGCATCTTATATGTCTGTTATGTTCCAGTACTATACGTTTATTAACTATTACTATTGTTTATTACTATTATTAAACATTCCTAAGACTGCTGTTCTATGACTGTGGTGATCATTTATAACAAGGCAGATCTTTGGGGATGTTCGGTCCTGTTCTTTGCTTGCTTGCAGATCATTGCTGGCGGGAAGCCAGGACCATGTGCAGCATACAACTCCCATCACTCCTCTCTGCTAGACATAATTAATCAAACAAGTCTTTCAAGCTTTATTTCTTTTTAAGAATTCATATTTTATCTGTCAATAGCCTCATTCTGAATTTTAATTAAAATGTGTTTAGATAAGGTGCATCACATAGCCGGTACGTTTCTTCCTTTATCCCATCTCCTATATAACGTGCCAGACACAAAGTACAAAAGGTGCCCTTAAACGGAACCTGTCACCACATTTTCACATATACAGCTAGTGACAGGTTCCTATAGAATCCTATTAACTAACAGATACCCTTCTTTTAGCTAAAAATTGTTTCCCTCACATCCACATAAATCACCTTTTTAGCTTTTATTACCTGGCATCAGGGGGGCTGTGTCATGTTGGACCAGCCATTCCCATCTACTCCTTCCCATGCCTTATACCATCTTATTATTTAGCGTTTCATGTCATGTGACCAGGGTGACATCATCTCAGGTCCTCTTAACAATAGCAAACTGTACCCCATCCATGTATCTGACCACATGAAGTCACAGAAGCCTCTATAGACTTCTACTCCTCTCCATCCTCCATCGAGGCTGCTGTGTTCTCCTGTGATCACATACATGGTGTATAGTTTGTTATTGTTAGAAGGATAAAGGACCTGCGGTGATGTCAATCTGGTGACAACTCCTGAATGTAACATAAGGCACCATGTAAAAAAAAGGACAAATGTATTTCCTACAAGCAAATAGAGGTTTATATGTCTGTAGTTGAATATTAGCAGACAGTCCCTAAGTACAAAGAGGCAGAGCAGTGATTAGAAGAGACACAGAGCTGTCAGTCACAATAAAGGGGCGTGGTTCACTGGCAGCCTGGGAGACCGAAGAGTCACAGCCAGCAGACATGGTGCTATGTAGAGGACTTTTTTTGATGACAGTTCTTTAAAGAGACTTTCTCAGATTCAAAGTGCATAAAATAAATGTAATACTACTGGAATGTAGAAAACTTTATAGCAGCATGAAACAAAAAGCAAAATATTAATATAGATATGCAAATAAGCCTAAAAGGGCAAGGAAGTAGGAATAACCTTTAAAGAAATCTACCATCAGAATCAAATATGATAAACCAGGGATACTTACTCATAGATCCAGAGACAGTGCCTATTCTTATACATATATATATATATTATCCATGGGCTTGTTCCTTCTAAAATCCACTTTTATTGAGCCTCATGGGCTACTCTAGCCCCTCATCTCACACTCCCACACTTGATTTCTATGGGTGTTTTCACATTGGCTTGTATTTTCACTGATCCGTGGAAAAAATTATAAAACATTCCCTATTATTTCACTGATGCGGTTCATGGAAGGCAATAGAAGTCTGGCCCCATGCACACGCATCATGGCAGCCATGAGCTAGCCACAAAGCCATAGATATGCATAGCATGTTCCGGTTTTTTTGCGGACACGGAGACAAAACGGATGCAGCCCGGAGACACAACGGAAGAAAAACTGAGACACGACGGAACGGATGAGCAACTAAAGCTGAACATCAATGCCAATGTGATAGAGCCCTTATTTCTTACATTTTACAATCCATTTATAGTTGGAGTAACCTGCTACCGATAGCATTGTCAATGGTATGAAATGAAGACTGGAGTCCCGTTATCTTTTCCCTAAGACTGCACACTCCATTGAATAGTTAAACGTATATATTGACCCTAGGATGAAATATACTGCCAAATTTCTGAAACATTAAAAATGTATACAATACATAAGTAAATCCTAGATAATGTCTTCACTTTTAACTACATGACTAATCTCTCCTGTCACTTATATTTTATTCTTTATAAATATTGTATGTTTAATAAGATGCATCACTGGGTAACAGCAGATTTGCAGTTTTTAATAGTCCTCTTATACATACAGCTCCATACATTGTGTAATATAAATAATGTACAGCATAGTAATACTCACTACTCAGGTAATGGCAACATAAACATCAGTCAGTACAGTAAATCTATTTCCAATTAATATTTACACCTGTAAATCATCAAAAACACTGGATAGCCTATAAATGATTACTAAGACCACCTTAAGATAACTAGAGCCCCTATTACATGACCCAATCATCAGGAAGAAAAGTTGACAATTCTCTTCCCTAAATTTCACCATGTATGTGCTGCTGATAAGGTGATAATTATATTCATTTGTTAAGTCTTTAATGCAACATAAAAGTAGCTAAATTGTCAGGACCACATGGCAAAAAAGAGGGATGTGATGCCGACAATCAGGGAAAATGTAAGGGGGTGGAGCTTTAGATGACAATTTGTATAATACTGTGTAAAAGGGAAATGCAAACACATTAAAATGATCCGGTTGTCACCTGATGGAAACATTAAGAGGTCTAAGGCCGGCGCCACACGTGGCGCTTTGTCTGCGCTTGAAAGCGCAAACAAAGTTGCGCCGACCGGGAAACGCCTGCGAACGGGAACGAGCCGCCGGTGTTTTGGGTTAATTTAACGCGAAACACCGGCGGCTCGTTACCGATCGCAGGCGTTTCCATAGAAACGCCTGCGATCGGGCCGAGGCCCGCCCCGGTGGGCGCGACTTTGTCTGCGTTTGCACTTATACGGAGAACATGGCACACACCAATTCTGAATTTTTCAAATGATTTTTATTTCAGTGATTCTATCACATAGCAGAGCCTTCACCATAGTATAAAGCAATTTCAAGAGTATTTTTTCACAGATCATAAATATTTAGTACGACGTTTCGGTCATCACGACCTTTGTCAAGTAGGATCTGACCTAGGGTGGAAAAATATGTAGTTAAAGACAAGGCTAAAGCATGTTGTCTAGGGGGAGGGGAGAGGGTACAGTGCAGACGTCCTTTGTAAGGGATTTTCAAACATATGGGTATGTAGGTACTCAGATCAATATCATAGGTAACACTGGCATGATACAAAGTAATGTAATGGTGGGGGAAAGAAGTACAAGGTAGCGTTTGTGGAAAGGGATGTAGGTTAGACAAGGATATGAGGTAAAGGCAGATGGGGAAGCGCAGACAAAGCGCCACGTGTGGCGCCGACCTAAGCCTCTTAATATATATGCCATGGTAGGTGTGCAGGCCTTTATCATACATCGAGCGCATGGAGCATGATGAATGCACCCCTATGAGTGTATGTCTGTATTGTATTTTTGTTTAAATATATTCTGAAGTATAATGTGCCAGATAGGAACAGCAGAGAGGGTTTAGGTATATGGGGCTCTGAATTTACGTTTGCACTGGGGTCCACTGGAGGCTTTTTATTCCACTGCCAAGAATTACTATTAATGGTTGTACTTCGAATAGTTGATCAATAGTTGATTGGTGGGAGGCAGACATCTAGGGCCCTGCACTGGTCAGCTTGTCGGTGCTATGGAAACACAGCCCATGGCCTAATTGCACATAGCTAATTGCCCCCTGCCAAACAGCTGACTGGTATCAAATTTAGGTTTGAGACCACATTGATGAGACATTGATTCAGATAATTCATCAATATAATTCCTGCCCAATCCCTTTATACAGAATTGCATGTTCCAGTAAATGTATGATCTAATATTAGCCTTCTTCATGGTATGAAAAAACTGGTGAAGCGTGGAAGTAGGAGAAGAAGAAATTCTAAGCATTACCCTTTAGCTGGCTACTCTGCTGGACATCCCTGTGGTTGCTGGTTACTCTGGGGAGGATCTATGTGATGGCTGGGTACTGTGGGGGCATCTCTGTGACTACTGTCTGCTCTGGGGGCATCTCTGTGACTAGTGGCTACTCTGGGGGCATCTCTGTGACTGCTGGCTACTCTGGTAACATCCCTGTGACTACTGGCTACTCTAGGAGTTATCTCTGCGACTGCTGGCTATTATGGGGAGCATCTCTGTGACTATTGGCTACTCTCAGAGGCATAAGTGCGAATGCTGGCTGGTCTGTGGGGCATCTCTGTGACTGCTGACTACTCTGGGGCACGTCTCCTTCACTGCTGGCTACTCTGGTAGCATCTCTGTGACTACTGGCTACTCTTTGGGGCATCCCTGTGACTACTGGCTACTCAATGAGTCATCTCGGCGACTGATGGCTACTCTGGAAGGGATCTCTTTGACTACTGACTTCTCTGGGAGCCATCTCAGAGTGACTACTGACCACTCTGGGGTGCATCTCTGTGACTGCTGGGTACTCCGAGGCATCTATGTGGATAATGGTTACTATGTGCGGCATCTCTGTGACTACTGGCTACTCACTGGGTCATCTTTGAGTACTATTACTCCTATCCTGTATGTATGGACACCACAAAGTACTACTTCTCTTAGTCTGTATACGTCTGGGAACACTACTGCACTGCTACTCCTATTATGTACATATGGATACATCACAGTACTATTCTTATTCTATACATATTGGCCTAGCACATTACTACAATAATTACTTCTACCCCGTATATATGGGCACAGCTCAGTAATTCTACTACTCCTATCCTATATATATGGCCACAGCAGAATACTATTACTCCTATCCTGTATAAATGTGCACTGCACAGTACTACTACTACTACTATCCCTTATATATAGACACATCAAAGTATTACTACACCTATCCTGTATACATAAGCACAGATTAGTACTACTTCCCCTATCCTGCATATAAGGGCACAGATTAGTACTACTACCCCTATCCTGTATATATATACTCAGCTTAGTACTAATAATGATAAAGCCAGGTTGATGGATATAAATTGAAGAGTTTACATATCTGTCATCATGGACAGTAAGATGAAAGTGTAAAGAATATATATAAAGAGTATACACAAGTTGTAAACTTAACCCCTTAAGGACGCAGCCATTTTACAGCTTAAGGCTCAGCCCCATTTTTTGGATTCTGACTTGCGTCACTTTATATGGTTATAACTTTTGAACACTGTTACTTATCAAAGCGATTCTGAGATTGTTTTTTCCCCACATGTTGTACTTCATTTTAGTGTTAAATGTTGGCTGATAAGTTTTGCGTTTATTTTCCAAAAAAAGAAAAAATGATGAATTTTTTGAAAAATCTCAAATCACTTTTTTGAAATTCAAAATCATTACATTTTCAGGTAGATAGATTTACCACCTAAATAAGTTGCTGCATAACATTTCCCATGTGTCTACTTTAAATTTTCATAATTTTTGAAATGTCTGGATAATATATTTTGATGTCGCTCGGCTTACAAATCGAATAGCGATTTTCCGTATTTTCAAAATTTACTCTTTTGTGGATAAATACAGTTTTGAATGAAATGTTACATATTTAGTATCAAAACCCCCGTATATAATCAACCCATTTTCAAATCTGCACCCCCTCAAACTATCAGAAACAGCTTTTAGGAAGATTGTTAACCCCTTGAGATCTTCATAGTAATTGAATCAAAATGGAGGTGAAATTTAGATTGGTCAAATTGTTCCGGTTATATGCTCATTTAGCCCTAAAATGTACACATTTCCAAAAGATAAAAATAGAAAACCCACCATGCAATTTGTTCTGCAATTTCTCCCGAGTGCAGAGACCCCCCACATGTGGATGTTACTTGTTTTATGGGTACACAGCAAGGCGCAGAATGGAAGGAGGGACCTGCAGCTGCCAGGATTTTAGTTTCCTTTTTGGTCCCTTTTGTAGGCTATAAATTTTTGCTTTTTCGTTATTGGGACCATGTGCTGGCATTTTTTTTTGCGGGATGAGATGCTTTTTCCAGTGTTGCCATTTTGGGGTTGGTATTACCTATTATTGAAAATTTAGGAACTCGTTTTTGAGGGTATGAGTAGAAAAGCATCAATTCTGTACTGGATTTTTTACTTTTTTTTTTTTCGTGTTCACCGTTTAGCCTAATAATCATGTTAGCTTTATTCTATGGGACGATACGATTACGGGGATACCAGACTTGAATATATTTTCTTACATTTTACTAAATTTGTCAAATAAAACCGTAATGTGGGAAAAAATCTATCATTTTTGCATTGCCGTCTTCCAAGTGGCATAACATTTTTACTTTTTTGACTTGGGAGCTGGTTGATGGCTTGTTTTTTGCGGGGCATGCTGTACTTTGCAGCAGTATCATTATGGAGTACATATGTTTTTTTGATCACTTTTGATGGCATTTTTTGTAAGATTGAATAGGTAAAAATGTTAATTTTTGGTGGGTTTTCAATAGTTTTTTTTAACGGCGTTCATCGTACGGGTTCAATAATGATTTACTTGTATTCTACGGGTTGTTACGGACGCGGTGATACTATATATGTGGGGGTTTTGTTATGATTTAGACTTTTTTGGGGTTATATGTCTCTTTGTATGTTATGGGGCTTATGGGCATTTTTATTGATTTATTACTTTATTTTTTATTGAATAACATTTTTTTTTTACTTTTTCACTTTTTCCACCATGGGAAATGACCAACCAATCATCTGATTGCTTGTTCATGATAATACTCTGCAATAATCATGTATTGCAGGGTATTATCAGTGTTAGCCTATGCGCTTGCATAGGCTGGCACTATGCCAGTAAGATGACGTCACAGACGCCATCTTACTGGCAGTGCCTGCAGGCAGTGCTGGGGACCAGATTGGACCCCAGCACTTCCATAGCAGCGATCGGCGTCCCCCAAAAACGGTTCAGGGGGGCCGATCGTGGGGGAAAGACCCCCAGAGGCATGTTAGATGCCGCGGTCGTGCTGACCGCGGCATTTAACGGGTTACACACCCGCGATCGGAGCCCACTCCGACCGCGGGTGTTACACTGGGGTGCCGGCTATTAGTTACAGCTGGCACCCCGTGTTTGATATATCCGCCACTGAGCGCTAAGTCACTGCGCTCCGTGGCGGATATATCCGCCACGGAGCGTGAAGGGGTTAAAAAAGGAACCAGTCAGGTGGATTTGGGACACTACAGGTCCTCATAGACTAGTAGTATAGAGTTGCAAATTGCCCTGTATGATTACTGTTCATGACCGCATTGTAGGTACACAGCATGTACTATGAAGCTGGAGTAGTACAGCCTGGCTTCACTGCACAAGTGCTGTAGGTACACAGCCAGCATGTACTATGAAGCTGGAGTAGTACACCCTGGCTTCACTGCACAAGTCCTGTAGGTACACAGCATGTACTATGAAGCCGGAATAGTACACCCTAGCTTCACTGAACAAGTGCTGTATGTACACAGCATGTACTATGAAGCTGGAGTGTCCAAGCTTCACTGAGAAAGGAGACACCAAGAGCTCCAGCTGTGAGTCCTATGTGCCTCATCTAAATATAAGCCCCATAAGGACCTGTGGGTGGTTTAGTGTCCCAAATCCATCTGACAGGTTCTCTTTAACAAATTCAAGATGTCGATAGCAGAAGTCTGAGTACAGAGATATCTTCTGTAAGTCACTACATTATGTTCTGTAATTATTAATAGTGACGGCTGAGGATAACCAGTATATACCACTATATGGCCACTGTAGTGTAGAATACTGGTACACATTCGGGTTGAGGGCCCACTTGGGTGGCTTGCCCCTATGCTGAACCTCTAGCTACACCTCTGTGTATTTTGTTGGCCTCAAATCAGAGAGCCATGGCTGGAATGAAGGGAACACGTCAAGCATAGGTGTAATATCTAATAATTTCTATCAATAATTCATAGCAGGACAACAGTGTAATAGAACATTTCCAGATGCTTTTTTATTACAATTTCTTAATAGTTAGCAGAAAATTTCAAAGAAAAAAATGCAACACACCAGTGATTTGTAAATGCAATTTCCACTAATTTAATATATGTATGTGAATGTCCATGATTTCTCCTCTATAGAGAATATATGACAGGGGTGCATGATATACCCTTGAGGTGCCCCCTTTAAGGAAGCAATGTGTACGTGGGGCTAGGACCATACTCATATAGGTCGATAAGACTGATTAGTCATTAGTGATACAAATGACAAAGGCTGTAAATGAGCATTACATACTTTACATTCCACCACCGTGGTCGGCATTAGATTTCAGCTACTTACAACTTGTGACCAATTAAACATTATGGCAGAATGTAATTCTGTTACCTGGATCATGGATCCAGTCCGCACCAACCCCCTCCAGCTCCAGTCCAGACCGGATTATGGGGATTTAACTTATCTAGAACATGTGACCCTCACCATACAATGACATAGAATAAGCCCCCTGCATGTTTATAAGGACCAGTCTACTGGAAGGGGCTACAGAACTTACTGAAGACTCTTCCAAACTACAACATGGGACTTTCTGACAGTGAGAAGGCAGCCGTCGCTTCCCTATGGGAGAGGATTGCTCCAGAGGCCAATAAACTGGGCGCTGAAACACTAACCAGGTAATGAAGTGGGTTATTGTATAATATTGTAGGCTGTCTCAGGGGTAATAGCGCAGGTTATTATAGAACAATGCGGATTAGCTATGAGGTAATAGGATGAGTTATTGTATAATATTTCCCAGTTAATAAGGTGGGTTACTATATAATACTGTAAGCTGACTCTGAGGGTTACCCCCTAACCTAAGAGTAAGATTAGTCTAGGGCAGTGGTGGCGAACCTATGGCTCGGGTGCCAGAGGCGGCACTCAGAGCCCTTTCTGTGGGCACCCGGGCCATCGCCCCAGCACACCAGACAGAACTCAAAGAATCTTCCTGCAGTTCCAAGCAACTTAAAAGATGCAGCTTTCAGTCATATTTTGATACTTTGCTACTTGGGACTGTAGGAAGAGGGAGAATGTATAGACAGGGCCGAATTACCCTTGGAGGACCTCCAGCTGGCCCCAGGATTCTCTGTGTACAGAGGGACACTGAAAAGAAGCTAAAATGATGTAAATTTTCCATCTTTCTACTGTGTTGCTGTCCTCAGGAGGCCAATATGATTGAAAGTTATTGAAGAACAGGGAGCAATAAGTTACAGCTTTAATTTTTGGTTAGCACCTCGCAATAAATAAGGGGAATTTGGGGGGGGGGGTTTTGGGCACCCCACTTGCCAATCCTTGAACTATCTAGGCCCATGCCTGGTTATTGCGCCCCCTGTCCTGGTAAGCACCAAGGGGCTTGTTCCATTACAGGGGGTGCTCCTAGACCAAGAAAAGAGAACGTTCATGATGACGCACTCCAGGCTTCTCTCGCTCTTCTCTTTTGGCTGCTGCAAACCACTGTCAGCACAAGTTCTCCCACTTGTGCTACTCTCCAGAGCAACCCAACGACAAACCGGGCGATGCGGCGGACAGCAAACTGTCCGCTGCATCCGGCTCTTTGTTTTTGCCTACCTATAGACAATTATTGGAGGGACCATGCTGCAAATTCAAACAGGAATAGGACTAGCTCTACAATTTGTGGCACAGTCTCATGCCTTGATGAATGAAATGTCCAGGGAAACGAGTCCAAAAAAAAAACAAGGGGCCTGTGTGAACCGTTCAAAAACATGGCTAGCACACGGCCAACAAACATGGTCACAAGGCCTGATTCTTAGATTATACAATTATACAATACGATTATATACCTGATAAAACAAACAAGGTCCTATATAATAAGGTAGAGTTTTTGTAATACAGTTGTCTAGTCCTGAGTTAATAAGGAAGGTCCTGATATTTACAGAAGACTAGTTTCGAGGTTATAAGGTAAGATCTGATATCTGAGGTAATAAGTTGAAGTCTGTCATAATACACTGGACAGAGTCTGAGGTAATGAGGCAGGGTACAATATATAGAGTCAAGCATATAGTCGGATGTAGTATGTGAAGATGAAATGACACAGCTTTGCTCATTTGTGCTATGTTACTATTTGTATACAACTGACCTCATGTTTGACACCTAGGCTGTTCGCAACCCACCCCGAGACCAAGTCATTCTTTGGCCGTTTTGACCTGACACCTAATTCTCAGGACCTGTTGACCCATGGAGGAAAGATTTTGAATGCTCTTGGTGAAGCCTCCAAAAACCTGAGCAGCCTGAACAAGTTACAGGACCTCCACACCAACAAGCTGAAGGTCAATGCTGACCACATGAAGGTGAGGAACATTTCTGCATATAATATTAGTAACAATGTACACAATATTAAGAAAGTAGAGTAAAAACATACTGTAGAACCGTAGGCTAGTCCTGTATGCTCATGATATATTATTAATGAAGTGCAATCAACAACATCTACCACATATGCAAGCCTTTGTGTCTCCATGGTAACAGACTACAAACCCCTGTGTAGTCTGATCCAGCAGTCTTGTGCTAGCTGCTTTCATCGGCATCTTCTTCTTCAACCGTACCTCACTTTTCCACAAACTTTATGATAAGGTTTATGAACAATATATGATTTTAATAACATGAAAGCTGAGCTCTGATTGGTTTCCATGGACAGTTTTACCTCAGAAACTTGATGATAAATCTCCCCCTATTAACCTATGCATGCTCAATATGGAGTTTTCCTGCTCCTTTCATATTCTCCTATATAGCATAGTATGGCAGAACACAATCATACAGGACTTTCTGTGGTCCACTCATTGCCCCTAGAAACACCCATTTTAAGTAAAGTTTATACAAGCTCCATCCATAATTTTGGGTATATATTTGCACAAGCTCCACCCAAACATGGCAAGAGGTCATAATATGTATGATTTTTCAAAAACTTATCATATGGGTCCTTTTTTGTGTCTCACTTCTGTCTTTTTCTCCACCAGCTTATCAATGTTTGCATCCTGGAGGTGCTGGCCAGTCATTTTCCAGGAGACTTCAACCAAGCTGCCTGGGAAAAGTTCCTCACCGAGGCCACTGGAATCCTGGTTTCTAGCTAATCCCTGAAAACCATGATGAGATATAATCTCTACATATGCTTTATGACCTTTAGCTTCCCCTACCTGACCCCATCTATGGAATAACTTACTGTGAACTTACCACTGATGTTTTAACCCCTTAGAGGCACCTTTACCATTATAACTGAGAGTGTAATGTAATGAATGCAGATTTTTTTTTTGACAAATAAAAAACTGCAAAATTAGAAGTGAAGAAGATGCTTTTTTGGAAAAGGGAGTGGTGAAAGGGTTATATTGCCAAGTCCTAGAACGTTAGTATAGTATTCATACATGGCTATATTATAATATTTAGTCCCCTTGCAGCGTCCAAGGGGGCAGAAAGAATTAAAGGGGGTTTGCCACCAATCAAACAGGATAGGGCCTAACTTGCTTATTAGTGGGTGTTCCAGTGATGAGACCCCCACAGATCACGAGAACGTGGGGTCCGATGGGGTCGCATGTCCGCTGCTTCTCCATTGATCTCTATGGAGCTGACGGAGATTGCTGAGCACCACGCTCGGCCACCTGCTCCATTCATCCCCGTTCTTGTGGTCTGTGGTGGTCTCAACACTTAGAACCCCACCGATCAGCACTGGGTTTAATAATCTTACAAGTGGTTGGGGTTCAGGTTTCATTTATTGCATAATAATGTGTTTAGAATGCCAAACCAAATAAGAAGGATAGACAATGTAGGAAACCCAAAATAACAAAGAGGTGTGATACACAAATATAGCTGAGATGACAAAAAGTAATGCAGAGACATGACATATATGACAAAATAATTCAAAATAATTCATAACCATTAAAAATTACAGCAAAAAGCCATTATGAGAATAAATGGGAAAGGCAGTAGGACCCCAATCTCTGCTGGGGTGCTGTGCATATGTACCCAAGTTAAGGATTACAAACATGAAAAACAATACAATACTGATCCATAAAATGGGGGCAGATGCATATAGGGGTGAAGCAGGGGCATAACTTGAGTGGGTGCAGAGGATGCAGTCACAACCAGGTCCAAGAGACTTTGGGGGCCCATAAAGTCTCACTTTCCCATATGAGAAGACTATTACTATGAACCATACATTATAGTCGGGCCCTGGGACAGACTTTGCACTGGGGCCCATCAGCTACAAGTTACGTCACTGGGGTGAAGGGCACATTCCTTCATGACCTGGAAAGCTATACCCCCTTAATGACCTGTCACTAAGACCTATATGCTGTTTCTATATGCAAGAGAAACTCGACCATACAATATAGAACGTAGGGTTGATACCCCTTAAAGCTGCATTAGGACAGAGAGAGACTACATATCCTTTTGCATGTTTCAGGTCAAAAGTATTGGATTTTATTTCGTTCCACCGGGAAAATGAAGAGTCAGGATTGAACATGGATTTAAGATTTTGAGGCTCCATTCATTAGTATCCTGTAACCATGATGCCTGCAGTGTAGGGTAATGGGACAGTTGGGGTTTGCTACAGGAAGCACCCAAAGTTGGAGACATTAAACCCATCACGCTCCGTGGTGTACATGTAAGGCACAGAGATGGGGGGGGGGGGGTGTATGAAGATGGCTCACGGGCTGAGCTCTCTTCATACACAGGTGAGGTTTGTTGTATATTGCAGCAAACCCCCCTCCGCTAATAACCGCGGTCGGTGCTTGCACTGACGTTGCTTGTACACTGTCCAAAAATGCCATATACAGAAATACAGCTGGTGCTGTGGCTCTTCTGTAGCATTTGTGTCTTCTCTATTACTCATCTCACTGTTTCCTGCTTTATGATCCTATGCAGTACGGAAAGTACTGAACTCCCTGTACAATAATTGCTCCTTGTCCTCGTCATTCTATCGAGTCTGAAGGAGCAGGAGCCTATAGCAGTGAGATAGAGGAAGCCGTGTATATATACAGAGGACAGCATGGGGAGAACAGGGAAAGGCGACAAATAAATGCATACAACATATCTAATGGAACAGATTTATTGAAAAGTGGCCAATCCCTTTAATAAGAGGACACAGAGGGCTGCTAAACTCTGCATACATACATTCCTTTTCCTAGGAAGGCAAGTTAACTTGCTGATTGGTGCTGAGACCCCCGCTGATTGCAAGAACGAGGGGTCCGAACGACCCCTCACTGCTCCTCAGACTAATGGAGCAGAGTGCTGCGCATGACCATTTTGCTACATTAATCTCTATGGAGCTGACGGAGATTGGTGACCACAGCATTCGGCAATATCCGTAAGCTCCATAGAGATTAATGGAGCAGAGCGGTTGTGCTCGGCCATCTGCTCCATTAGTCTGAGAAGCGGAGGGGGGGCACTGATCAGCAAGTTAGGCCTTATCCCACGGATAGGGCCTAACTTGCCTTTGTGGGTAAACCGCTTTAATTAGGTTGGGAGGGGCTGCTGAACTCTGTATTTATTAATTGGAGGGGCGGATAAAAGTACTGCTGAACTTTGCAGTACTTAATAAATGGGCAAATCCTAAATGTCCCCAGTGACTACGTGATGGCCATACTTTATTTCTTCTCAGAAAACATAACACTTTTTTTATACTATTTTTCCTTTTTTAATGCAGTCCTAATAATGAATATATGGAATAATCCAGAGCTATAATAAGGACACTGCTCTATGTAATAGGTTACATCAGCAGCTTTCTCTTCCAAACACTTTCCATGCGGCCCCAGAGAGCCCGGATGCCTCATTGTGTACAGAGCTTGTGTTATTAGAATGTAATGTCATAAAAGCGATGATAATGGGACTCTCTGACCTATATACGTCCTGCCATACCAGTCTTTATGGCATGAAATTGTAATTCAGCAATATACTTATTACCCGTCCTTTGCAAGAAAAGGAAGAGTAAGTGCGGGAAAATCAAATTTATTACTTCTGCTCTATCCAGCGCCCGCACAAGCAGAGTTCATGGAGGTCTGATTTTCTGAATGAAGAGTGGAGTTCATGGGTTGTCATGTTTAATGCTGATACATGTAATGTTAGGTTGTAAGACATAGTAATAATCTTGTCAGTAAATGAGATAAAATGCTACATAGGAAAATAGAAAGGGAATAGAAGTACTTGGGGTATATTACTGTAATCTAAATCAGAGCACTCAATGCCAGGAAGGAGGTGGGAAAGCATAAAATAGTATTATAATAACTTTATGGGGTACAATACACATATCCTGCTTTAAGAGGGATATATAGTAACTGCAAAATGTTCAAAGGATTGCAGCTAACTTTAAAGGGACAATTTTACAGCTTTTATGACTAAATTACTAGACCACTAGGGTCGCATCTGTAAAAATCCTGCAGATTGCGGAGCCCTAAGGCGGCAACGCATCACTGATAATACGATATTGCCAAACGCTGACAATTCCATACTACTAGAAAATCGATTACATCGCCGTCTTCAAAAAACGGATGGAATTGACAGGCAGAGCGGTGCAGCATAGACCCATCGTCTACACTGCTCTGCTAACACAGGCTGGCGTCATCACGCGTCACGCCAGAGAAGATGCGACTGCCGGCAGGTGAAGAGGAAGAGAGACTGCAGTGGCAAAGCAGACTTGGGGCTGGAGCTTGGAGGTGAGTATATACTATCTATGGGGGGTAGGGTCCTGCCTGTATTTACTGTCTATGAGGGTCCTGGCTGCATGTACTATCGATGGGGGTCCTGCCTGTATGTACTTTTTATGGCGGGTCCTGCCTCGGGGTATCTGTCTGGATATCCTATTTATGGGGTCCTGCTTGGATATACTACCCATGGGGTATGGGGCTGCCAATGTATAATGTCTATGGGGGCACTGCCTGTTTGTACTGTCTGTGGTGGGGGTGCTGCCAGTATATATTATCTATGGGGGTGGTGGTGGGGTTCTGCTTGTATATACTATCTATGAGGGGGTCCTGCCTGTATATATTATGTGTGAGAGTCCTGTCTATATATAGAAGCTATGAGCAGTGTCGTAACTATGAGAGGGTCGGCCCCCTAGCAGATTTCTGAATGGGGCCCTCTTTCCCTTAGGCTCCATACACAGAATAGTATTGGGGGCCATGATCTGGTCATCTCCATCAAGTAGGGGCTGAGCTTCTCAAAGTGCTCTGTGGGGACTGTATATAAAAAATGTTAACCTTACATTTCAAATGTGGCCCTTTCAACAACAGAACCTGAGATAGAGGAAACTAAAGCTATATTTTGGGATCAGATCTTTACAGCTCATATTCCTTCCTATGTCTTTAACTGTCTGTATCTCCCATCTGTAGCTCACAGAACCACAAGCCTGTTGCAATCTGAAAGATGTCATTTAGATATTATAGAGACCAAGATACAGATGTCTGAAGAGACACTACCTCCTCTAGTCTAAAAGTGACTCTTCTCTGCTCATTTGCATATGATTTTGAAGGAGAATTTTCACAAAACAGGTAAGATTTGACATAAAAAAAGATAATTCTAGAGAAGATTTTTCATACCTCACCTGAGTAGGCTGTTGTTTTTATGGGGTAAAAACTGGTGACAAAGAGTGTTGTGAACAATTAAAGGAACATTAGTTTGGACTGATTTGACATGGATCCAATTAGAATCTTGCAGGGCTGGCGCCAGCACTGGGCATACCTGGGGAAGTTCTGGGGCCCAGAGCTGCTGGGGGGCCCACATAAGGAATCCATGGGGGTTAGGGGCTGTATCTTATGAATCCATAGGAGGTGAGGGGGCTTTATATAAAATAACCATGAGGGGCTGTTTGGTATAATAAAGTAGGGAATATTGTAGGGAACAGAAGACTGTTTTAGTTTCTGAATTTTTAATCCCGCCATGTGAGTTCACTGCAAAGGGGTCCTCTAAGGCTCTGTCGCCCAGGGGCCTCATGAAAACTGGAGGCGACCCAGGAATCTGGCATCAAATTTTGCAAAGCTTCTACGTATCAAATCTTTAAAAATTCTCTTATCTCTGTGTACTGTACATGTTTGATTACCTACAGGTAGGTAGGCAGAGATCAGTGAAGACCCCAAGCATCTAGGTAGTGGAATAAACAGGCAAGTATAAGCTTTTTTTAAAATCATTACATTATCCCAATTTTTTTTTCCTTTTTCTTTCCAGACAACTCCTTTAATATGCAGTAATAATGATAGAATTTTGGAATATCCCAAGTTAATTAAAAAAAATGAAACTCGAATTGTAAATTTTTACACTAATAATTGTATAGTAAGATAGTCATTTTGAGAAATTTGCCTACTATATAATATCAGAGGAGCCCCAACAAAATTACCACATGCTTTTGCCACAGCTGCTTGGCATTGAGTCAGAGTTTATCTGACTCCAAAATTCTCTGTTATCCAGAAGAGTTAAAGGGAACACTGGTAAACATCAGCTATAGGATTAAAGGGGTTAAAACTGTTGTTTCAAGGCTCTTCTCCGGTTTCTAAAGAATACTAAGTGATAATTGGAGTGAGACAACTATGTGTGGGAAGTAAAATGATCAAAGAGACAGCGCAATTTATATTCTTTTGTCATCGGCGACAAAGCTCCAGCTTAGATAATTTTCATTTTCAGTTCAAAAAGCTTCACTAAAACTACCCGGCAGCCCGAAAGTGACATATACCAGGGCGTATGCGCCCCTCTCATGGTCGCAGTGGTTTGGTTTTTCCTCCTTAGGTGGAGAATATTCAGCTGTTTTACAAGAGAAAGATGGAGGGTGTATTAATAACGGGGAAAACAATGAAACCTGAGATAAGCAGGTGAGTAAATACAGAATAATTACAGATCCACGAGGAAGAGAGGTGACGTGTCACTCATACCACAATCGTCTTTTGTTCCACATTTACCCCGGACGACAAATAGAAATTAATTCTATTTTTATTCTGCTGCAGTAATCATTAAATACAGGGCCTGGCTTCAAGTTAAAGCATCTGTACATAATAGTGGAGTAGTAGAGATTTACCGGAATGATGTACATATGCGAATACATACACAATCGGGTGCTACAGGGTGAGTCCAAAGTAGCAGGGCCCCCTTTTATTTATTACATATTATAACTACCCCAGTAAGTAATGGGTGAGGGGGTCTATCTTTTAGGTTATGTCTGAAATATGGCCACCATCTTGAAAACCGCCATAATGGATCAAGGGCAAGTTTTGTCTCTACCATGAGAGATTGTCATGACCCTCTGGTAGCTGGCTTGTGACCACCCAATTTCCTTTGTGTTTGAAAAGCTGGGTTGCTGGTAAGTGGCTGTTTTAAAACTTATAATTTTTATTCGGTATGCCGTAAAACATAAAAAGTCAAATATAATAACATCAATCCATACTATAGAAGCCAGCCGAGGCAACTATACTGGTTGCCACAAACCCCCAGTGGTTGTGGATAAAACAATTGGGATACTCACGTACCTTTTAATTTCAAGGTGCCAAGCACTATGCCATATGACAAACGCCTTGAGAACAAGACAGATAGATAGTTCTTACCACATCTGACGTGTGCTGTCGATAAAGCGGTATTCAGTGTTATCCGACCATCAGCTGGGCTGTCTCCATGTCAGGTACGTGCATGGACAGGAGCATGCAAGGTGTTAGAGGACATACCTGCATATGGTAGGACAAGGTGTCAGGACCTGCACTAAACCTACAGTTGTCCCTGTCACCCAGGTAGATATATTTAGCTCCGGCCCTGACAAGGGCAGTAGCACATTCTTGCCCTAATCTAAAGAACACCCTGCATTCCCCTTCCCTGACTCGTTTCTTCCTGCTGTAGGTTTTTCAGAGGGACTGCGGTGGAAATAGTAAAAAATAAACTGAACCTCCAGAGTACAGGAGCATCCCTCGGGGTGTCAAGAAGTACTTGGATGAACCCAAGTGTAGGGTCATCCACTGGGTACCCGGTGCGGAGCCCCAGATGCTGATCCCTGACTGATGGTGTAGGGATAAGTGTCCCCATTAAGTGGCGGATCTTAAACTATTACAGGGTCCTTATCTAATGGTGGGCATGTACTGTAACTACCTATCTACTGGGGGTCATGTGCTGAAGCTACCAATCTACTCGGGGGACATGTGCTGTGGCTACCAATCTACTGGGGGACATGTGCATATTGTATGGCTCTCACAGAATTACATTTTAAAATAGGTGGTGTTCATGGCTCTCTCAGCCATAAAGGTTCCCGGCCGCTGGTCTGTAATGTGCGGTCTGCTTTCAGATGAAGACCCAGCAGCTGTAACTCACTGCTCCCCTTCCTCAGTCCATAGAGCCTCTATGTAGTTCAACACTTCAGTAAGCTTCTGTGCGTTTAAATTCAGTAGAGCTTTTACAGTATAGTATAGTAGATCATAAAGAAGGAAGATCAGGGCCAAATTAGGGAAATAGACACTTTACTCCAATAAAATATATTACAAAGTTTCTTGTGTTCCCCAGTACTATTCATATTTGCAAAGTTGAAAAGTTACTATTTAACCATTTGACCTTTTAAGATGAAAATTACTAAATCATAACATAATCAGGTAAAATATGTCATTTTTTAAAAGTTCTATACTACAGGCAACAGATGGTGTAAAAATAATAAAGAGATAATATTTACCTATGTCCGGTAACACTCCATCGGCAACGCACACCTGCTATTACTTAATATAGTTCGTAGTCAGATGCTGTTTCGGGGGAGCTCTGCCGCGTTGTACATCAACATAGGTCAGCAGATACGAGAGGAGCCGCGATGATCCACAGACACAGACCAAGGAAGTCAAGGAAGTAGGGGAGCTCAACAATGCAATCAAGCCCTGTGCCTCACCATGTGCCGGCCCACTCTGCTGCCAGCCACACCCCCCTCCCCTGATGCATGGGATTAGAGCCAGCATGCTTTTAAAATATACTTTAATTGACGTCTTCTTTACCAGTCATGGAGCCGGGGAGCTACAGCGTACAGTCAAGCTTCCCCAGCCTCCTCACTGACACGGCAAACCTGAGTGACAAAAATTCCTGAGGGAGGCATGAGGAGGAAGGTTTATTTTTCTTCACAGAGTCAGTGTCACTCTCACCCCCTCCTTTTTGAATGGTTAATGATGTAGCAGAGCCAAGTCACACACAACCGGTCTTTCTCACCCCTCCGTCAGGAATTCTCTTCAGCCTCACAGAGGTCTCTCTCTCAATGTTCCAGCAAGGCATTGTGAAGCATGTTCTACCCCTGATAACTGCCCCTGCAGGGGAAAGTAAAGGGATCTGTATATGTCTGTATTTGAATATTTGCAGACGGACCCTAGGTACTAGTTCCATATCGGTAACAGTGAGACCTGTCGATCAGGAACAGGGAGGCATGGCTGTGCAGGGAACAATGAATATGCAGGACTCACTCACTGTTATTGGATTCACCTTTTTAACATTACAGCCATGAAAAGGAATCATTTGGGGACAAAGGCAATGGTTTGTAATGATAGTTTTATATGAAGTATTTATTTTAGTTAGGTAAATTTGAATGACAGTTTTTCTTTAATATTAGTAAAATGTGTTAAGCGATTAAATTACAAAATATCTGTTTCTATACATAATTGGATGGTTTTAAGATTTCCCTTTTTTACCTAAAAAAAGTCATAGCAGAACTTATTTTTGCCCATTTAGCAAACAGGTCTCTAGTCTTTGTTCATATTAGAGTTGATTAGTTTATCTATTCATAACATGAGAAGCAATATTTAAATCAGTTTCTTTATACATTAATAGATTTTTAAGTATGTTGATTTATTTTGGCCTTTTGATAAAAGTGGGTCCAGCATGGTGGGGAACAGACAAAGGGGAGCCCTAGACAGCCAAATTTACTATACTGCACCAAAAGACTGGCTCAGGTTACAGCCCGGATCTGTACAGCCTCTCGTTTTTAAACCGATCACATACATTGTAAGATATAAAACTCAAATTGCTGACAAAATATAAATACTGCACCAAATTAAAGTGGAAATAAAGTATCGGACTGAGGTTCCTTGGACCAATCAAATAAGATTTTTCTAGCAACCAAACCTTATAAAATATTGGGTTGTCTTCTAATAGCCCTCTGGGGTTTAACCTAGAGCAGTGATGGCAAACCTTTTAGACACCGAGTGCCCAAACTACAACCAAAACCCACGTATTTTTCGCAAAGTGCCAATGCGACAATTTAAGCAGTAACTTATTACACCCTGCTCTTTCACAGGTTTAAATTGTGTAGGCACCGGAGAAAAACCAATACAGTAGAAAGTAGGAGAAGAAGTTTGGATTATCATTGTAGCTTCCTTCTGGGGACCTGGGCTGCCTGGGACTGCAAGCGGCCTTGAGTCGAGGGTGCCCATATACAGGGCTCTGAGTGCCACCTCTGGCACCCGTGCCATAGGTTCGCCATCACTGACCTAGAGGATCCTCTGGCGGGACAATTGGTATATGTTGGGAATCTGTTCCTTCTGGAATAGATATACAGGTTTGGAGTTAATCCCACATCATGTCATTAAGTTTCCTGAAAGTCCTGGTGGGGAACAAGCCCAGTATTTTTCTTGGTTGTTCCTGAAAGCCAAACTTAGTGTTAAAAGAAATCTACCATTTGCTTTTATGCATTATGAAGCAAACATACCTTGAGAATTCTGTAGCCACACTGATGTAGAAACATATCTTGTTTAATCCCTTAACTGGGTGGTTTTGCTGAAAAAACAATTATACGATTATGGTAATGAGGCTCAGCCGCTCATGTGGCTGTCTCCTCTTACCCTAATTATGCACTGCACCTGCCTTGTCCTGGCACTCTCCTTTTACCCTAATTATGCACTGCTCCTGCCTTGTCCTGCCCAGCATAAGCCAAGAATACATCATAACTGTGTTTTTCCTAACAGGCAGAAGTAATCAATCGCTGCTGTCTATGAGTCATCCAGCTCAGGTAGATTCAGGCAGCTCCTGTGTATGTGGATGGTCCGGAATTTTACAATTTTTTTTTTTTAGCAAAACTCAGTTGAAGGATTAAACAAGATATGTTTCTGCATCAATGTAGCTACATCACTTTCAAGATATCTTGGGTTCACAACGCATTAAACAAATGGTAGATTTTCTTTAAGGGGTCTACCTTACAAGGTAGCAAAAGAGATGTGATTTTCCTTTTTCCCATCATGAAAAACTTATTTGCATATTTACTGTGTATATGTAGCATTATTATAGTACAGATAGTGATGCCTATGGACGTTTTAACTTTTTATTACATGTAAACTGTATTTTATGTAAACTTGGGCACTACAGTGAGTTTTTAGATGCACATTGAAGGATTGCCGTTCACTAGTGCCAATGATTTCTCCATTAGATTTTTGCTAAATGGCATCTTGAAGTCTTCAAAATCCACCTCATATGTAAATCGCTCCCTTTGATGTTCTCTCTTCCTTATACGATCTGATGTTGAAGGCTCAGTAATCCAAACCTTGAAAAATATGACACAGTGTTAATGACCAGTAGAGGTACAAAGTCTGACCTGTCAAACACAAAGCCGGGAATATAATATATAAAGCTGGATGTACGAGTATGTGTGTGCGGATGTATGTATGTATGTCCGCTAAAGAAAGCTGTACCGTCATGTTTACAATCACCAAATTTTGCACAGTTGCTCTTTGTGACTCAGGGAATGTTATAGACTAGGTCTTGAGCCAAAAATTTCCCCCACCCTTTCCAAAATCCACTTATTACACACCATATACAGGAGCCATTGTCTGCTGCTGCTGTGGCAGTTAGAAGCTGAGCCGTGATTGGTTGCTGTTCTGCCACAGGTCATTAATATGAGCTCTGAGCTTTGATTGGTACTACAGGCAATGAGTATAAGACGCTTATGTGTGAGGTAAGATGGATAGGGAGACAGAGATAGGGGGAGATTTATCAGAAATGTAAAAATGTAAAACTGTTGTCGTTGCCCATAAAAACCAATAAGAGATCAGTTGTAATTTTATAAACAGCTGTTGGAAAATGTAACTTGAGCTCTGATTGGTTGCCATGGGCAACTAGAGCAGTTCTGCTCTCAGACACTTCTGATATATCTCCCCATGGACAAAGTGACAGTCGGAGATAGAAGAAGTCACTGGAATGAGAGTATCAGCGACAGTCACTGGAATGAGAGTGCCAGCGAAAGTCACTGGAATGAGAGTGTCAGAGACAGTCACTGAAATGAAAGTGTTAGCGACAGTCAGTCACTAAAAGAGACTGCCAGAGATGGTCAGTCACTGAAAGAGACTGCCAAAGACAGAAAGTGACTGAAAGAGACTGCCAGAGACAAACAGTCACTGAAGGAGACTGCCAGAGACAGACTGTCCCTAAAAGAGACTGCCAGAGGACAGATTAGTGACTCAAAAAAAGACAGTAAGAGACAGGGAAGGTAAGAGATAGAGATGGTCCAATGAAGCTTTATTCAAAAAAGGACGGCTTAGGACAGAGACTGTCCAGAGACAGTCATAGATAATATAAAATAGTTGTACCTGCTATATACACAAAGAGATGGGTTTTTACATCCTGGCATGCGCGGATCTAAGCTAGTATAAACGAAAACTCGGGATTAGAGGTTTTTATATTTCTGATCTACCATACACTTATAGTGATAATTGTTTTTCGGCCGCCAGCTATTCCTACCTAGACTATACATGCAAAAGCCGAACATGCTTTTTCCCATCTCTACAGGAGAGTGTGTTTAAGCTGATAAAATGACCTATAACTTGCTGGATGTATCTCCCGGGATCTGTTATAACATCATAATATCTGTTTGTGTCCCATCACCTGTGTAATCATTGATCAAATATTGATAAAAGTGATAAACACTTACTGTCGTTCGGTACAAATGTTGATGCTGATCTTTCTTTGTTGTCTCCACTCAGTAGTAAGAATATTAGGGGGACAATGGCACTGTTTTTGCTATCCCTGTTCATCTGGAATTAAACCTCTCGTGAGATTGTTACAATCTGTCATGTAACAGAGGAGATCATTAGAGTCCATGAAAAAAAAAAAGACCTTCTTACAGACTTTTATCAACCACCCAAAATAGAGTAGTTTTAAACCAGAGCTATTGTCAATATAATACCAAAAGTTAATGCTGTCGGACTATAACGTTTTTGACAGCCGGGGTTATTACTCCAGGCTTCACTTGACGTATCTGAGAAGGGCACTGGGTGGAATATGGCACATGTGAGACCAATGTTTCTCATTTTAGGTGAAGTAAAAAGGTTTAATTTTAAATCGTTCCCCATTCCAGCCACCATACAGGTCATATTTGGAACCTGCTTAGCATAAGACCTGCAGTTGGTGTAGGGTCCCAAACAATCTGTCAGGTGCTCTTTAAATAAGTGTGAACAAAACCATTGAGGGTCTTACAATCATGAAGCCCCTTCCCCGCCCAATCACCATATCAGGGACATGGGTTCACCCATCATGCCCTTCACTCTTTTCACATCTTATGGCCATTGTCGTGTAGCCAATGCCTCGTTCTTCCCGTAGTCACTGAAGTTCTAACTGACATGTATGGTGCAGGCCGGCTGTGGCCCACCCAACTGTGGTCTATTTACAGTGTATTTAGCGATGTATCCTAAATAGTGGTGGGTATTATTGGTGTCCATAAGTTTGGACCCGGCCATAAAATATTCCGTAGAAAGCTCAATGGATTGGTGACCTGCTGACCTGATGTTGCATGAGACCCCTATTATGATGCAGTGAGGGGATGGGCTAACATGTGTAGAACCAGTCAGTTCCAACCATTAGATCACTCAGGATGCCTCCTTTCTTTTAGTGATAAGGAATAAGAACTTTATCTTGGCCACAACACCTTAATGTAGGACTTTCATTGCAATTATTTATGCTTCATCAAACAATTGTTGATGAATGTCCTCTGAAGTTGTCACACACACAAACTCCCTGTTATAACTACAAAAATAAGATATCCTTGAAGCAATAGTAATCATTTTCTATTATATAAAATTGATAGGGATCCTCCTTATATGTGACACTTTTGTGACGTCATTTGCCTTTGTCTGCTTATGTTAACCATTATTGCTTTAATATTGGCAGGTGACAAACACAATCGTGTTCTGCAGATAATTGTGGAGATTGAAGAAAGTCTTTGAGCTGCATGACTCCTACTATCAGACTTTTCATTTTTAGCTCTTGAAAAATTAATAAACGTTCGTTGATTGGTTTGGTTTTGAAGGAATCTACCATCAAAATCAGTGACACCACTTAGAAAAAATTTTTGTAATGATGCTAGACTACAAACGCCCCAGAGGTTGTATTAGGTCACCTTAACCACTCCCCTACTTTTCATCATGGGATCCTCACCCCTATCCAGCAGGTGCTGTGCACTGGGGTTTAAATAAACGTGGGTGTCTTCTTTGTATATGGGGACCATGACAAAGTCGTAGACGAAACAAGTGGTCTCTACTCTGTGTATGTCTACATATCGCTAAAATGTTACATTGGATTTTAAACAATGAATAAGAGCCCAAGTTTTTATGCATCTCCCATACATCATGGGCTGGAGTTATTCTTGGATGGGATTTGCTATTCTTGCTGTGTGACCTGGAGGATGTTATAGCTGAACCAGGATGGGTAGCTGACTACTCGTTGTTTGTATTTGTTGTTTGTGAGTATTACTGAACCGGAGGCCGGCTTCCATCTGCTTGACAGCAGATGGCAGGACATTACCTAAGATCCTTCGAGAAGATTACAATTCTAGGAATATAAACCCCAATTTTCACAGCTGTCCATTGCAACGTGTCAAAAGTAATGATTGAACCGCTGTGGCAAGTGGTTAATCTGCTAGTGGAACTCCTTTTTAAAGAGAATCTACCAAGTATGAACCAAAACATAACCGCTGCCGCGAACACCTGATGCAGAAATCTTACTATATCGTATTTAATACCTTGCTGCATTGGTTTTGCGTGGAAAACCAATTAATCAATGAATAATGAAGCTCTCTCTGCTTCCGTAATCAACATGCTGCACCAGCTCCCCCAGGCGGTCGGTGTATGAGTGATCCAGTCCTGCTCTGACATTGCAGACCAGCTCACGTGTAATCTGGTTATGAACTGCAAGCAGCATGTTATCCAGCTTTCCAAGGTCCTGAATGTTTAAAGTTGTTATTTCAGCAAACACCACTCAGGGAGTAACAATATGTTTATGCATCTGTGTAGTACACATTATCAATGTTGTTTTTATAATGCATGAAATACAAATGGTAAGATTTTCTTTATAACCCTGTTCTGGCTGCCTCATATACGATGATTAATGTGGCAGTTAAACCAACCTGATTTTTGTGTGATCTGTTGTATTTTTGGTGTTCTGGGAGGCTCCTGGAGGTAGTTTGAAAAACCCAGTCCAACAACCCACTTGCATCACTGGGACTCTTGTATGAGGAAAGCCATAGTGGTTGGTCTCAGTTCACAGCCCCCACTAGGAATATACGCGCTTTACCCGCACTACCCAATCAGGAGTGTCAGGCAAAAAATCAAAAAAGGAATCTAACCTTTGATTCATGCTTATACCCAAAACATACCTTGAGAATGCTGTAGCTACAATGATCGTCGCCTATGCTACTGTTGTAATACTCGTGCTGAGTGGTGTGCCAGAAAAAAAACGATTATAACATTCACAAACCATGGGTAGTCCTGGTGCTTCTCAGCCTGCCTTGTAATACATTACACGAGCTTTTCTGAAAGTCCACAGGAATAAACAACCTGAGCTAGAGTGACTCATACACAGCACTGGTGGTAATGGTGGGCACGATGTATTACGTCTGCCTGTTTGGCCAAACACCATAGTTACAACATCATGATCGTGCATTGGGATAATAAATGATGAGAGGAGAAGCACCGAGTCAGGTAAAGGAGTGACATAGATTTCATTGTTCATATACTTATTTTTTTGCGCAGAGGGTGTAAGCAATCATGATGACAATTGCTTATCCATTGTAGCTACAAGCATTCGCAACGGATGTTTGGTCCAGAAGTGCATGAAATCAATGGTAGAATTTCTGTTAACAATAAATTGGGCGGGGAAAGTGGAGTTCCTACCATTCGCTTGCTTTGACAGGTGGCCAGCTGCTGGCATTGGCGGGGGTTGGGTTGGACCTGCTTAGCTGCCCTCCATTTTACTCGTTTCACTTGCTCCTGCTTCCTCTTTGCGTGTTTGGCAAAAACTGTCCGTTGGCCTGAATCAAGTCAATCAGGTCTAGATCGGCATAGGCGTTCGACCAACATCAAGAACATCCTTTGTCCTATTGCATAGAACAATAAAAATTACTTCATTTAATCGACAATATTCTTCTGAAGTGTTCTTCTCAATATAAGTGAGACTTTTTTCTTATCTCTCTCTTGTGGTTGAGAACACCCCGTAAAGCCAACTTGACATACCCTAAATAGGATTAATGGGTGTTTATAACCACTTGGGTGAATTAAGAGATTTAAAGATCTAAGCACAGATGGCTGTGGATTTCTCTGTAGAAATAACAAACCTACAAGAAAGATCTTTTAGTCCATAAAAGTAGTGAAATAAATTAAATATAGTCCAATGATGGTTCTTGATGAGTCCACGAGATGCGAAATGAGTTAAAGTTTAGAGCTATCTGTAAATGTTTGTCTAAGTACAGTACTATACAAGAATATTTTACCATTAGGTTGTTAAAGAGTCTAACAGCCAATTAAGCATGCTAAGAACACCTCTATGCCAAGGACCCCAGCACTGTTAAACTGTGGTATATCTTCTTATATTTTTATCCGTGGCTCCGTCCCTTTCATAATCAAATTTGTAAATTATGTTAATGAGTCTTAGGGATCCTTGGCGTTTTTACAGAGACCCTCCCATGTTCAGATTCACAGCTGTCTACAAGCCAGCTAGACGCAGCAGCAGCACTTCCCCTCTCGGACGCGTGTGGGCGGAAGAGTGATAGAGGGATCATAGGGGAGATGTAGACAGTCTAACAGCTGTGACGTAGAGGAGACCTGCATGCTCATTAGTATATGTTAAAGTTTATATTTGATAAAGGAGATAGAGCCCAGAATTTAACCAATATAGAAAATTACCACACCCAGGAGTGGATCTGATCAGTCGTGTCCCAAGTTTTATCATGCTTGAGTTGGCCTACAAAAAACAAAAAAATTTAAATTAAAAAGTCTGAAATTATAAACATAAATTAAGCAAAAAAGTATTGGGAATGTGTCTAGCAAATAAAACTGCCATTAAAGACTCCTCAAAAAACCAAAACAAATCCTGAAAGTTTCTTTTACACAGGGATTTTAGTAGTCTGCATCTCCCCCTGTCCCACTTTGGTGCTCCAGAGACCCTTTAATACTTCCATCATACAGATTTTTTTTCTCCGTTTTACCTTCTTGTTCACAACTGCACCTTTGCTCCGGATTCAATGTAATGTCTGTACACCAGTGCCACCTTCCGCTCTCACTGCCCTCCATGAGTGGTTGGATCCATTCAGGCAAGGCATCTATCTTGGCCCCGTATTGTAGCAGCGCTCAGCATGGTCACTCTGTCCCGCATGACAGGCATGGTGAGTGGGTCCAACTGAAATTTAATCGCTTGAAGTGACATCAGCACTAAAGCCAAAGGGCTAGGATAAAATTTTAACAAACTTAAATTTTAGGCAATGTGAGGTAAAAACAACTTAATCCTTGACAGGGTTGGCCCTTTACTCATGTTTTTTGTAAGGTGTGGTGTAAGTGTGGGGGACAGGATATTAGTGTAATTTCCAATATACATCTATTAACGATATCTGCCTCTGTTTCTTGATTATGTTAAAGTGAAACGGCCTTCCTGTCTTTACCGTCATCACCAGAGATATTTCCCTGCTCCATAAAATGGCCCGCAGCTGGAGGGTACATGTGATCCGTAAACTGTCATGGCCAATCCCTGCCAGGACTATGATAGTAATTCATGAATCTAAGATCCAGGTCCTGGCAGGTTGATCTTGTCTGGACAGTCTAATAGATCACATGACCCTCCAACTGTCGGCCCATTTTTTACTTTAAATTTCCTTAGATCCCCCACACACTTACAACACATTACAAAATACATGATGATATTGCGAAAAACCCTTTAGTTCCCAGTATTTTTTTTTTGGGGGGGTGAGGTAACTTTTATGTATGGTGCCTCCCAGGTAACTGGAACAGGTCCCTGAGGGGGCTTGATCTATAAATGCTTTATCTGTTTAAATGCCCCTACTCTCTATCTCCATCCATCTTACATCACACATACGTTGTCTTATACTCATTGCCGATAGCATACCAATCAAGTCAGAGGCTCATATTAATGACCTGTGGCAGAACAGCAACCAATTCACGACGACCCAATCCAACTGTAATGCTCACAGTGAAAGTGCTTAATGTTGGAATCGATAGAGCCTTGGCAATATCAAGGAAATCTTTTAAAAATATGCTGATAGCCAGAGGTCACTCGTTGCACTGCATATTTTAATTTAGATACTCCCTGCCATCTGAAGAGCTCTGCCTGCTCCAGGCCAAGAACTAAATAGAGCTGCTCCCAGCCTCTCTGTGCCGTGCTTTCTAACTTCACCAGCTCTCTCTCTTAAACTTTTCAGGTGTGAGCAGGCAAGGGCTCTGACAGCGGTGGGGAATGCATAAATTAAATATGCAGTCTCGGAAGTTGCTATAATGGTGACACTACGCCCTAAATGCCACCAGCGAACGGCATTATTTTTTAAAAAGTCTTTTTTCTTGAATATTCATCTGTTTTTGCATATATGAACCAGTTCAGTAAACATCACAACGGAACAATCATGTAAGGTGTCACCATCAGTCCACTGAAGGAAGATGTCATTTAATGTTTAACTACTCTAAAGAACAAAGATCCTACCTTCTCTAGCAGGAATTTGGACCAGCCTCCATATTTTCCATAAGAATGCTGATATTAGGGGTGTTTTATAAAAGATATCTTTCACATCTGTGTGAAAAGCTTCTTCCTAGCCTTTTGATGGGCTTCCATGTAGTATGGTATGGGCACCTCATACTAATAACATTGTTAAAGGGTTGGGCCGTATGTCTAACTACCTTAATTGTGCATCACTTTACATTTTATATCTAAGGAATTCCATGGCCAGGGTCATGGTTATCTCAGATTTTGGAATATTGTTGGTAAAATCCACTTTGTGTATCAGAGTTTGACATCTCTGCTTACAGACTGTTCATATAGAAAGTTACTGTTTTCTTCCATTGCTATAAAATCTGGCTCCGGAACGCACATGTGGATGGTACGATATTCACACATTGCATAGAAGAGCTGCGAGTTGTCCTAATAATGCATTGGGCCCAGTTACCGTATAGACTGTGTATGGAGAAGTCAGTTTGTGTCGCAAAAAATGTGCGAAAACATCCAATTGCTGGGCGTATACACAGTCCAGATTGAGATAGACAAAATACTGAAAAAATAAGAACGGACATTACTGCACCCAGTTTGTGTCTGCCCGGGAGAGGGCAAGCTGCGGGCCCAGAAAGAAAATAGGAACGGAAGCCAAGAAGAGGACTGCGCAACAAAAGGGGGAGCAGCGCTGCCATCATCGGAGGCCGCGCCACATGATAGTATATTTAAGTTTTTGTTATTTTTAATGCGGGAAGGCTGATACTTATGGGGGCGCTGAGAGTGCTGTAACTGGGGGAGCTGTATACTTACGTGGGGGCGGGCTGAGGGACGTCATCTAGGGGGAGCTTTGGCAGCTTCCTGGCGTCGGGGCTGTATACTACTGGGGCAGGCCTTTGTTGGGCAGGTGTTATACTGGGGCAGGCTGGTGGCGATATGGGCTTGTGAAGTTATACTCGGGAGCTAGGTGGTGCATGCAGGCTTGTAGACAGTTGGGGGGCAAGCTGTATACTACTGAGCAAGCTGTATGACTACTGGGGGAGGCTGATACTACTGGGGGGCACGGCTGTATACTACTGGGGGGCAGGCTGGGCTGGCTGTATACTACTGGGGGCAGGCTGGGGTGGCTGTATACTACAGGGGGCAGGCTGGGGTGGCTGTATACTACTGGGGGCAGGCTGTATACTACTGGGGGCAGGCTGTATACTACTGGCGGCTGGCTGGGCTCACTGTATACTCCTGGGGAAGGCTGGGGTGGCTGTATACTACTGGGGGCAGGCTATATACTACAGGGGGCAGGCTGTATACTATAGGAGGCAGGCTGGCTATATACTGGGGGGGGGATTCTGTGACCAATGCATTTCCCACCCTCGGCTTATACTCGAGTCAATAGGTTTTCCCAGTTTTTGAGGGTAAAATTAGGGGTCTCGGCTTATACTTGGGTCGGCTCATACTCGAGTATATACAGTACTTTATATCTCCAGGATTCTGCATGATGGGAATCTATATTTTAAGACTGCATTTACACAGCGCATAAACTACTACTGGGTACATACATCGGTCCGGTGGACCGTTGTCTGTGCATTTTGTGTCGATGAGCATCTGTGCACCCGCTGATGACAATAATTAATGACTGTTGTGGCAGCTATAGGACCTGCAGCCAGGACAGAAAGCTCATGTACGGTGCTGTTGCGCCTATCATGCGTCCATATATTACTTTCATGAAAATGTAGCCACACACTGATTCTTTTGAAAAATTCACAATATCTACAACTTTTACATTTGTTACACAAATTCTCTTACCCACTAAATTTGTGTTAAAGGGGTATGATGCTGGTAAAAATTTTTCGTAGAGGCGCGGTCCAAAAGTGAAAAAACATGGCTGCTTTCTTACAAAAACAGCTCCTCTCCTGACCATAAGTAGTGCATGGCATTGCAACTAAGCTCTATTCATCTCTATAACATTGAGCTGCAATACCGGCGCACACCCTGGTCAGGAGTGGTGCTGTTTTTTAAAGATAGCATCCAGGTTTTTAAACCTCTAGACAACCCATTAAGGATTAATATCAGATCCGCAAAGGGTATGACAACCATGACGCCCATCTATTTAAATAGGGGCCAAATTGATCAAAGATTTTATAACATTTGTTCAATATGGTACAAATTACAACAACTGAGAAAAAAAATCCCAACGTGACAAATAGCTGGCAAATAGCTCTGGGAAAATATGCAACACTTTCCAGGATTGGATAAGGAAAACGACGCCCCTTTTAGCTACTTTGTAAGGCAGATCCTTTGACATCAAGAATGACCTTCAGGAAGCCTAATGACATAATGTGGGATTAATACCAAACCAATAAAAAAAATCAAGTGATTATATTGATTATAACATAAGAAAATATATTTTCTTATGTTATAATCAATATAATCACTTTTTTTTTTTTTTTTTTTTAGAGTCACACAAGGATTAATATGAGAATGAAGAAAATAAGCACATTTTTCCTATATATTAGAACAAAGCCTGCAAACTGTTCTATGTGCCCAGGATCTGATCTTTTTGATACTGTGGTCATCGTGTGTAAAGAGAGAATCAGACTGCAGAGACCTCCAGGAATCTCAGGGAATAAGCAGGGATGAGCGGTCCATCCACACTGCAGATACAGCCGAGGTGCGGTCCTGCAGATGAATGAAGCTTCTTGCTCTCAAGGACTCAGCATTTGCACAACTCTGCACCCTCTGCTGGTATGATATATGAATACCACATTGAAGCCATCACATACTAACCATATTTATATTTGCACTAAAAATTCTAGTATACATTATAATAATAGTTCCATATATTATTATTTTAGTTAAAATGAAATATTTTTAAAAGACATCTACCATCAGATTTACTGATTGTACCTCCCTTCTAATCAAGTCCAATTGGTTTAATGTAACACAGCTGAACTCCAAAGAAGGAGTAGAACCATCTCAAGGAGGATCAGAATGAAAGCAAAGGGTCTGAATATTTATGACGTGATATTTCAGTTTTTCTTGTTTATTAAATTAGCAAAAATATCTATATTTCTGGGGTGCAGAGTGCACATTAATGAGCAGAAATGAACTTTTTTTGATCTTACCAATTAGCTGCATCAAACCAAGAGTGAAAAATTTAATGGAGTCTGATGACTGACTAACTGATCCTAGATGTGTACAACTTACAGCCTAGTCGGATGTTATTACATGCAGGAAAGGAGCAATATTCAAGAAAAAATTATGCTGATTAGCCAGACGCGTTCAGGCTTAGGGCACATTCACATGGCCGTCTGCGGGGACGTACATGCGGCCGTATGTACGCCCCCATAGATGGCAATAGTGGCGCGGCGCAGATACGGTGCCACACATGTGTGACACCGATCCGGCCCGCACACCGCAAAAAGATAGAGCATGCTCTATCTTTTGGCGTGTGTGCGCCCGTGCGCCGCTATTCTCTATGGAGGGAGGAGGGATCACCTCCTCTCCAGCACACGGAGGTATGCCCGCACGGCAGGCATACCGCGTGTGAATGTACCCTTACGTCAACTGAGCGCCTCTCGGCACTGCATAATTTCATTTATGCACTCCTCACACTCTCAGAGCCCTGCCTGCTCCAGGCCGAGGAGTTTAAAGAGATTTCTTGCCCGGCAATCTCTGTAAGCTCTCTCTAAGCTCTTTGGCCAGGAGCAGGCAAGACAGACAGTCACTGAAAGAGACTGCCAGAGACAGACAGTCACTGAAAGAGACTGCCAGAGACAGATAGTGACTCAAAAAGACGGTAACAGACAGGGAAGGTCAGAGATAGAGATGGTCAAAGAAGTTTATTAAAAAGGGACGGTCAGTGACAGAGACGGTCAGAGACAGTCTATAGATACATATAAAATAGTTGTTAACTGCTATAACAAAATAGAATGGGTTATTTACTATCCCGGGCAATGCCGGGATCTACAGCTAGTATAAACTAAAACTCGGGATAGAGGTTTTATATTTTTATTCTGCCCATACATTTATAGTGAATGATTTTTCGGCCGCCAGCTATTCCTCCCTACTACTATACACATGCAAAAGCCGAACATGCTTGTTTCCTCCATAGGGAGAGTGTTTTAAGCTAATATAAATGACCTATAGTGCTGGATTATCTCCCGGGGATCATGTTATAAATCATAATTCTGTTTGTGCTACCTGGTAATCATAGACAAATATTAAAAAGTAATAAAACACTTACTGTTTTCGGTACAAATGTTATGTCGACTTTCTTTGTTTCTCCCAAAGTAATAAGATTATTAAGGTGGACAATGGCACTTTTCTTCTCCTTTCTTGGAATTAAAACCTCTGTAGATTTTAATATCTGTCAATGATAACAGAGGAGATCATTAGAGTCACATGAAACATAAAAAAGACTTTACAAGACTTTTACTCAAACTAACCCATAATGGAGTAGTTAAACAGAGCTCTTGTCAATAATAATCAAATGTATGCTGATCGTCTATAACGTTTTGAAGCCGGGTTATTATCCCAGCTTCACTTGACGTATCCTGAGAAGAGGCACTTGGGTGGAATCTGCACATGTGAGACCAATGTTTCTCATTTAGGTGAGTAAAAAAGTTTAATTTTTAAATCGTTCCCCATTCACAGCCACCATACAGGTCAATTTGGAACCCTAAAGCATAAGGACCTGCAGTTGGTGTAGGGTCCCAAATCAATCTGTCAGGTGCTCTTTAAATAAGTTGTGACAAAAACAGTTGAGGTCTTACAACTATGAAAGCCCCTTCCCCGCTCCAATCACAAGCACAGGGGTCCCATTCACATGCCCTTACACTCTTTTCAATCTGTATGGCCCTTTCGGAGGTAGCCAAGCCCTGTTCTCCGCTAGTCATGGAAGTTCTACTGACAATGGTATGGTGCAGCCGGCTGTGGCCAAACCCAACTGGTCGGTCTATTTACAGTGTATTTAGGAATTATCCTAAATTAGTGGGGTAATTATTGGTGTCCATTAATTATGGACCCTGCCATAAAATTCCGTAGAAAGTCAATGGATTGGTGCACCCTTGACCTGATGTTCATGAGACCCCTATTATGATGAGTGGGGATCACATTGTTAGAACCAGTCAGTTCCAACCAGTTAGAATCCGTCAGGATGCCTCCTTTCTTTTGGATAAGGAATAAGACTTTATCTTGGCACAACCCCTTTAATGGAGGACTTTTATATATGAAATTATTTTATCTTCATCATAACAATTTTGATGAATGTCTCCTGAGAGTTGTCACAACAAAACTCCCTGTTATAAGCTACAAACATAAGATAGCCTTTGAAGCAGTAATCATTTTCTATTATATAAATTGATAGGATCCTCTTATATTGTACATTTTGTGAAGTCTTGCCTTTGTCTGCTTGATGTTAACCATTATTTGCTTTAATATGTGACAGGTGACAACACAATCAGTGTTCTGCAGATAATTGTGGAGATTGAAAGAAAAATGGTCTTTGCTGCTCATGACTACTATCAGCTTTCATTTAGCTCTTGAAAAATAAAAACTGTTACGTGATTGGTTGGTTTGAAGGAAATCTACCATCAAAATCAGTGACACCTACTTAGAAAAACATTTTTGTAATGATGCTAATGAGCTACACGCCCAGAGGTGTATTAGGTAACCTTAACCACTCCCCTCTTTTTCAATCATGTGATCCTCACCCTATCCAGCAGGTGCTGTGCACTGGGTTTAAATAACTGGTGTGTGCTTTTGTATAATGGGACCATGACAAAGTCGTAAGGCGAAACGAGTAGGTCTACTCTGTGTTGTGTACATGCTGCTGAAATTTTACATGGATTTTAAACTATGAAATAAAGCCAAGTTTTTATGCATCTTCCATGATCATGCTGGATTTTTCTTGGATGTGGATTTGCTACTTTGCTTGTACCTGGAGGATTGTAGAGTGAACCAGGATGGTGAGCTGACTATCTCGTTGTATTTGTTTGTTAGTATTTAACCAGGAGCCGGCTCCATCTTTTACAGCAGTGTGAGGACATACCTAAGATCCCCTTAGATAAGATACAATTCTAGAATATAAACCCAATTTTCACAGCTGTCACTTGCAACGTGTGCAAAATAATGATTGAACCGCTGCAGTGGTTAAATCTGCTAGTGGACTCCTTTTAAAGAGAATCTACCAATATGAACCAAACATACCGCTGCAGCTACACTGATGCAGAAACATATCTTATTTAATACCTGTGCTGAGTGGTTTTGCTGGAAAAAAAATTAATAAAATTATGATAATGAAGCTCTCTCGCTTCCGTAATCAACTGCTGCACCATCCCCCAGCTGCTGTGTATGAGTGATCCAGTCCTGTCTGGACATTGCAGACAGCTCCGTGTAATCTGTTTATGAACTGCGAGCTGCATGTTATCCAGCTTTCCAAGGTCCTGAATGTTATAATTGTTATTTCAGCAAAACCACTCAGGGAGTAACAAATATGTTTCTGCATCTGTGTAGCTACAGCATTATCAATGTTTGTTTTATAATGCATGAAATCAAATGGTAGATTTTCTTTTATACCCTGTTCTATGCTGCTCATATACATTAGATTAATGTTGGCTTAACCAACTGATTTTTGTGTGATCTGTGTATTTTTGGTGTTTGGGAGGTCTCTGGAGGTAGTTGAAACCCGTCCCTAATCAAACACTTGCATACTTGGATCCTTGTATGAGAAGCCATAGTGGTTGTTCAGTCAGCCCCCACTAGGAATGTATAGCCGGCTTTACCCAGCACTACCCAATCAGGGATGCAGCAAAAATCAAAAAGGAAATCTAACATTTGATTTCATGCATTATGAACCAAACATACCTTGAGAATGCTGTAGCTACAATGATGCAGGCACATATCTTGTTTAATCCCTGTGCTGAGTGGTTTTGCAGAAAAAAACTATTATAACATTCAGAACCATGGGATAGCTGGATTGCTTCAGCCTGCCCTTGCTAAATACATTACACAGAGCTTTCTGAAAAGTCCACACAGGACTAAACAACCTGAGCTAGATGACTCATACACAGCAGCTGGGGTATGGTGCAGCGATTGATTACTTCTGCCTGTTGGCACAACACAGTGATTACATCATTATCTGGTGCATTGCATAACTAATGTGAGAGGAGAAGCACCGAGTCAGGTAAAGGAGTGACATAGATTCATTGTCATAATTTTATCTTTATTTTTTCTGCTCAGAGATTAAACAAATATGTGCCTGTATCCATGTAGCTACAGCATTCTCAAGGTATGTTTGGTTCATAATGCATGAAATCAAATGGTAGAATTTCTTTAACAATAAATTGAAATGATTTCCTACCTCTTGCTTTGCAGGTGCCAGCTCTGGCATTGCAGGGGTTTGTGGCTTGGACACTGCTTTAGCCTTGCCCTCCATTCTACCTTTCATCTTGCCTCCTTTCTTCTCTTTCGGTTTTGGCAAACTGTCCAGTTTGGCCTGAATCAAGTCAATCAGTCTATAATCGGCATAGGCTTTCGCAACATCAAGAACATTTTGTCCTATGAATAGAAAATAAAAATTACTTCATTATATGACAATATTTTCTGAAGGTGTTTCTTCTCAATATAAGTGAGAACTTTTTATCTTATCTGCTCTCCTTTGTGGTTAGAAACACCCCTTAAGCCAACTGACCATAAATAGGCTTAAATGGGTGTTTATAACCACTTGGTGAATTAAGAGATTAAAGATATAAGCACAGCTCAGGCTGGTGGATTTCTCTGAGAAATAAAAAACCTACAAGAAAAATCTTTTAGTCCATAAAAAGGAGTGAAATAAATTAAGAATTCAGTCTAAATGATGGTTTATGAGCCCACAGAAGAATAGAGTTAAAGTTTAGAGCTATTCTAAATGTTTGTCTAAAGTACAGTACTATACAAGAATATTTTACCTTAGGTTGTTAAAGGAAATCTACCAGCCAAATTAAGCATGATAAAGGAACACCTATGCATAGACCCCAGCATTGTAACTGTGGTAATCTTCTTATATTTTATATCCATGGCCTCCTTCCTTTCATAATCAATTTGTAAAATTATGTTAATGAGTCTTAAGGGCTCCTTGGGGCTTTTCCAGAGACCCTCCATGCTGCAGATTCACAGGCTGTTACACAGTGCAGAAGCACTTCCCCCTTTGACTTTGTGGGAGGAGGCATAGATGCAGAGGGATCATAGGGGAGATGAGACAGTCTAACAGCCTGTGAAGCTAGAGGAGACCTGCATGCTCATTAGTATAATTGTAAAAGTTTATTTTAGAAGGAAAGAGCCCATGAATAACAAATATAAGAAAATTACCACAGTCACAGTGTCTGGATCTATCAGTAAGTGTCCCAAGTTTATCATGCTTGATTTTGCTAAAAAAAAAAAATTTAAATTAAAAAGTGAAATTTATCAACATAAATTAAGCAAAAAAGTATTGGAATGTTCTAGCAAAATAATAACTGCCATTAAAAGACTCCTCAAAAACAAATCTGAAAGTTTCTTAAACACAAGGAGATGTTTAGTAGTCTCATCTCCCCCTGTCCTCACTTTGTGCTCCAGTAACCCTTTAATACTTCCATCTACAGATTTTTTTCTTCCAGTTTTACCTTTCTTGTTCACAATCTGCACCTTTGCTCCGGATTTCATTAATGTCTGCACACAGTCCAAGCTTCCGCTCTCCACTGCCCTCATGAGCGGTGTGGATCCATTCAGGGCAATGGCATCTATCTTGGCCCCGTATTGTAGCAGCAGCTCAGCAATGTCACTCTGGCCCGCATGACAGGCATGGTGAAGTGGGGTCCACATGAAATTATCGCTTGAATTGACATCAGCACTAAAAGCCAAAGGGGATAAAAAATGTTAAAAACTTTTAATTTTAGGCAATTGAGGTAAAAACAACTATAATCCTTGACAGGGTTGGCCACCTTACTTCATGTTTTTTGTAATGTGTGTGTAAGTGTGGGGGGCAGGATATTAGGTAATTTACCAATATACATCTATTAATAGTTCTGCTCTGCTTTCTTGATATGTAAAGTGAAGCCTCCTGTCTTTTACCTCATCAGCCAGAGATTCCTGCCCATAAAATGGCCGCAGATGGAGGGTCATGTGATCCGTAACTGTCCATGGACAATCCCCCTGCCAGGACCTTATGATAGTATTCATGAATACTAAGATCAAGGTCCTGGCGAGGTGATTGTTCATGGACAGTTATAGATCACATGACCCTCCAACTGCGGCCATTTTAACTTTAAATTTCCTTATATCCTGCCCCACACACTTACACACACATTACAAAATACATGATGTATATTGGAAAACCCCTCTAGTTCCCATTATTTTTTTTGGGGGGGGGAGGGTAATTTTTAATTGGGTGCCTCCCAGGTACTGGAACAGGTCCCTGATGTGGGGCTTGCATCTATAAATGCTTTATACTGTTTAAATGCCCCTATCTCTCTATCTCCATCCATCTTACCTCACACATATGTTGTCTTATACTCATTGCCTATAGCAACCAATCAAAGCTCAGAGCTCATATTAATGACCTGTGGCAGAACAGCAACCAATCACGACGACCAATCTCAGACTGAACTCGCTCACAGGGAAAGTGCTTAATGGGCATAGAGCCTTGGCAATATTCAAGGAAAATACTTTTTAAAAATATGCTGATTAGCCAGAGGCACTCTTGGCACTGCATATTTTAATTTATATACTCCCTGCACTCTGAGAACTCTGCCTGCTCCAGGCCAAAGAACTAAAAGAGAGCTTGCTCCCAGCACTCTCTGTGCCTGGCTTTCTGACTTCACCAGCGCTCTCTAAATTCTTCAGGTGTGAGCAGGCAGGGCTCTGAGAGTGTGGGGAATGCATAAATTAAAATATGCAGTGTCGAGAAGTGCTGATATAGGTGACATACGCCTAAATGCCACCAGCTAATCGGCATATTTTTAAAAAGTCTTTTTTCTTGAATATTTCTCTGTTTTTGCATGTAATATGAACTGTTCCAGTAACATAATCAAGCGGACAATCATGTAGGTGCTACCATCAGTCACACTGAAGGAAGATGTCCTTTAATGTTTAATATCTTAAAAGAACAAAGATCCTACCCTTTCTCTAGCAGGAATTTGACAGCCTCCATATTTCCATAAGTGCATGCTGATATTAGGGGTGTTTTATAAAAGATATCTTTCACATCCACTGAAATGCCATCTTCGAAGGCCCGCTTCAAGGATTCGAGGTCTCCAGCTTTTGTGGCAAAGTTTATATGAGTGTATGCTCTCTCCTGATCGTCCACATACCAACCGGTATCGTCTGTTAGTGGATTTTGGGGTGGATGATCATAATCAAATCGGTTAACATCAGTTACATTATGGCAAGCTTCGATCATGAAGTTGGGAGGTCCGCCATCTTCCCTGCGTGTGATTAGATGACTTGGCATTGTACATATTGGCATTGGTAGTGTACGCTTCCCCTTTTTCCCTTTCTTCCCTTTCTTTGCTTTTTTCTTTTTTGGTGCATAGGATGAGAGCAAAAAATTTTTTTGCAGGTACTTTGATCCTTTCAAAAACTCCTCAGTACTGATATCCCCTGCCCTCCCCTTTTCATGAAGGCGAAGTATATTGTCCATTTCTTCTGGGGTCACTGGAGCTCCTTTCTCCGTAAGAACTTCTACAAAATCTGCCCTAGAAACAATCCCTTCGCCCTTATCCAGTGCGGCAAAAGATTCTCGAAGAGCCAACTGGTGCTCAAATGACCAGTCATGTAATCGAAGGGCCCATGGCGGGTTGGGATTTTTAACACTTGGCTTGGAATATTTTTTAAATAGACGCATTGCTTTCCCTATTTCTTTCATTGCAGCTTTGAAACCACCTTCTTTGGCAATGGCTTTAGGCGTCAGGGTTTGTATATTTTTCCAGGTAGGATCACAACCTGTAAAAATACAAAATACAATTACCAGTTTCTAGTAAAATATCAGCTATTACAAACCTAAAAGCTTTGATATGTTTGTGTTTTAATAATAAAAGGATAAATTTACTAAAAAAAAACAGGATGTAAAAACTGCTCTACGCTCTTTATTTTTGTGCCTTTTTTAGTGTAAAGTAACCTGAAAGCGGTGAGCAATTACACAAAGTTCACAAAGATGCCCAAAATGTACTACATAGTGACTTTTAGTAGAATCTTACATCGTCCACCTATTGGATAATATTAGTTAATCTGCCATGTAGTACTGTAGATTAAGTGAAGTGCTGGGGTACATGCCAAAAAACCTTCAGCACATTAGGGACCTAGGGGACCTTACACTGACCAACATCCTACATGGTCATTTGACAGCCCAGGGACTAAAGTAATCAGTTCTCCAGAAGTCTGGTACATAATGTCAATCACAGTTGAGGAGCATTTTGAGACTGGGAGAGCTTGACTTCAGTGCCGAGCTCTCTGTCCCCATGACTTTTTCTTTCCAAAATTGATTTTGTGGATGATGCCATCAACACTGAGCCAAGAAAGAAACGTGAATTAGAAAGAGTCAAAGCAGGGTAAGTTTACTTTATTTTTCTTATTGTTACTGCTACAAATGGAGGGGTATCTTTCTGACTGATTGTGGGATCAACATCTTTCAACTAGATTTTAAGTGACAGAAATTACTTAGATGTCTATGTTAAAAACTATGGTGGAGTTTTATTATCAAGTTTCCGAGATAAAACTGTTCTTATAAACACAGCTGTGGGAAAATGAAAGCTGCGCTCTGATTGGCTGCTATGGGCAACTAGAACAGTTCTGCTCTAAGAGACTTATGATAAATCTCCCTCTATATTTTTATAATCCACCTACCACCAGGACAGGAGGAATTTTCTGAGGAAATCTTTGGAAGTTTAGTGACTTTGGAACGTTTTAAGAAAAGTGATTTTAACAACCCACAAGAATTTAGAATTTATAGATACCTCCAGTTGACCAGGAGATTTCCCAAGATGGACTATGTTTGTACCTTCTACTAAATAACTCTAAGTGAATTATTTAGACACTTCATGATGGAGCAGATGCCTAGTTGAAGGACATCAGAGTGGTAGAAGTGGCTATCTGTGTTGACTTTAGCTCGGTTTCCCTTGATGTATAAGTCTTTATGTATCATTTCTCCATACAAAAAGTCTGGAGGCTGTCATGTCAGACACATTGAAATGATTAAGCAATTTATTAAGTAACCATTAGAATTACTTTTGAAGTGTGATTATTATATTAAATTCAACTGTACCCTGTCTGTGAGATGGTAATAATATATTCATTTCTTTCTTCCTTTTTTCGCTTCAGGAATGATAGAAACAATATAAATCTGAATATAAAGAGTGGATTAAAAAAAATCTCATCTTAAACTTCTCCAGCTGGTCATGAGATCATGATAGACACAAAATCATTGTATTCACCTAAGAAGATTTTCTACAGAATTGCTATCATAAATCCCATAGAGCATATTGAATATTCAATTTACTAAAGTGCAGGGACCGGGAAAGGGAATGAAATGAAGAATAAATTTCACTTTGGACAATGGATTCATTTCCTCATATATTTATATGATTATGTATTAAAACATTTTTGATAAACCTTTACATTTCATGTACGGAACAGGTCAAAACTGATTGTAATTATTCAAATATGTTATTATGGAAAAATATTTCTTTTGCACAAAATGTTGGAAAACTTTCCCAGATAACGCAATCCATACATAATGCATATGGGGCGCATCCTTCATTTACATATATGATTGCTGATGTGTACATTAAAATGTTTCCTATATTTTATTAATGCACTGGTAACATATCATACCAGTTATCCACACTTACTGTAGGACCTTGAAGTAAAATTGCTGATGCCGGTCAATCCTATGCTTTGTACTGCACCAAGCAATATCTTATTGAGCTTACAAAGACTTTGTGAACTTTTGCAATCACCAGGGAACAAAGATAGGGAGGGGAGCAAATTTGTGAAAATGGTTGATGCACATGGCTGATCACATCGTCATAAGTCTGCAAGTCTTCGAGTATGTGGAGCTTTGAGACTTTTGTGTTATATATAAAATATATTTTTCCATCGCTCATAGGGGGGGTACCCTGTTGTCCAGCACTTCTGGTCTTTAGCACCTGTGCCCAGCCGGGGGATGAAGGGATGCAGTTTGGCCATTCAGTGGCCTTCTGGACCAAACGGACCAAATGACGTCCCAAGATACGAGGAAGGTCTCCAATGAAGTATGAATTGTTTACTCCCCTCCATGGAGCCATTTTCCCTACTATTGCTGATTCCAGATGAGTTGGATGTATTGGAGAGGTACTGGAACCCCGGCAGGGTAAGTACCCTTTTCCCAGTCTCCATGGGGTTTCCTAGAATTCCTGGAAAACTACTTTAAGGACATCTACCATTAGGATCAAGGATTATAAACCAAGAGCACTTGCATCCAGGTGTGTGCGCCTCTACGGCAGGATCTGCTTTTCTTTTATCTTTTTATACCCATGTTTTCACAAAAAAGGTTTTATAAATATGCAAATGGCCTGTGGGGCTTTGGGCTCCATAGATGTTTATGGAACCGGAAGACCTTCAGCCTCATTTGCATATTTTAAAGCCTTTGTTTATTAATACAAGGCATAAGAAACTAAAAGAAAAGCAGATCCTGCCAGAAGGGGTACACACCTGCATGTAAGTGTGCTTGGCTAACAATCCTTGATTCTGGTGGTAGATGTCCTATAAACAGCCCCTGAATTATACACTACACCTCTCCCATAAATCTTTGAGTCACAATTCAACAACTTTTGAGCATCTGTCTATTGAATAAGCATTCAGGTAGTATGACCCCATTTACAGTACAGAACAAAAGTTTGGACACAAAGGGGAACATTTACTAAAGGTCCGTCTGACGCATTTTTGTCGGGTTTCACAAATTTTTACGATTTGCCCTGAATTGCCCCAGGTTTTTGGCGCACGCGATCAGCTTGTGGTGCAACGGCGCCGGCTTTCATGCGACACAAAACTGGGGGCGTGGCCATCAGACAACCCAACTGATTCGAACAAACTGCGGAATTAAAAAATGGAATTGTGTTGCAAGATCAGCATTCACATGGTTATCATCCGAGTCACCAGCCTCAGAAATTGCAGGTTAACAGCAGCTCAGATTGGAGACCAGGTCAATGCCACACAGAGGTCTAGCAGCAGACACATCTCTACAACAACTGAGAGGAGACTGTGTGCAGCAGCCTTCATGGTAAATAGCTGCTAGGAAACCATTGCTAAGGACAGGCAACAAGAAGACAAGACTTATTTGGGCTAAAGAACACAAGTAATGGACATCAGACTATTGGAAACCTGTGCTTTGGTCTAATGAGTCCAAATTTGAGATCCTTAGTTCCAACTACCGTGTCTTTATGAGACGCAGAAAAGATTAACAAATGGACTCTAAATGCCTGGTTTCCGACATGAAGCATGGAGGAGGTGGTGTGATGGTGTGGGGGAGATTTGCCGGTGACATTGTTGGGGATTTATTCAAAATTGAAGGTATACTGAACCAGCATGGTTACTACAGCATCTTGCAGCGGCATGGTATTCCATTCAGTTTGCATTTGTTTGGACCTCCATTTATTTTTCAACAGGACAATGACCCAACACACCTCCAGACTGTGTACGGGCTATTTGACCAAGAAGGAGAGTGATGGTGTGCTACGCCAGATGACCTGACCTCCACAAATCGAGATGGTTTAGGGTGAGCTGAACCACAACATGAAGGCAAAAGGGCCAACAAGTGCTAAGCATCTCTGGGAACTCCTTCAAGACTGTTGGAAGACTGTTTCAGGTCACTACCTCTTGAAGCTCATCAAGAGAATGCCAAGAGTGTGTAAAGCGGTAATCAAAGCAAAAGGTGGCTACTTTGAAGAACCTAGACTATAAGACATATTTTCAGTTGTTTCATACTTTTTTATTAAGTATATAATTTCAGATGTATTCATTCATAGTTTGATGCCTTAAGTGTGAATCTACATGGAAGCAAAACTGTGAAACATGATGAATTATGACGCTTATCTAGGCATCTCATGATACATCCATTAAATTAAAGAGGAACTAAACAATATTTTTTATTTCAGAAATGAATAGAGCAGGTGATAATAGTAAACATTGTAATATCCACTAAGTGATGCAGCTTCTCTTTGCCTTCTCCTGATATTTTTCCTGCAGTAAGCAGTCTCTATAGTGAGCAGTGTAAGCATCTGGAACCATTTTGAGGTCTGTCCACCTTAGACAGCTATGAACGCTTTCCATGTCAAAAGTATATTTCCATTGATGGTTCACCTTTCTAAGTAGATTAAACTATTGAGGGACTGTCTGTAAAGAGTTAAGTTATTAGACACTTTAACAGTTTTGTTTATCTTTCTGCTGTCAGTGGATGCAGGACAGAAAGCTGATTTACACAAACTGCTTAAATAAGGAAGAAAGGCAGGGGAAAAGAAGGTCACAGGAACAGATTTCAATATTAAAATAGATTACAACACTTACTATTATCCTCTGCACTATTCATGTATAGCATTTTTTCAAAAGTTTAAGCATGCTTAATCTTTACTGTCCATCAATATGTCCTACACTTTTTCAGTGGGAATTTTACTGCTTATTTTATCTGTGATTGAACAATTTGTTTCCTCTGTCCAAGGGCATAGTCATGTGACCTGAAAATCAAAAACATGATTTAACTCCATATCTAATACCTCTTTGTCCAAGGAACTTGCAGCAATCAACGAAACCACCACTGGCCGCAAGGTGAAGAGCTGTGTTTCCATCCATTGCAATAATTCCCATATCTCCTTTGTATGCAGACAACACCTTCAAGATCTACAAAGTAGAGGGATTAGAGACTTGTGCCTTAATTATCCATAGATAAATATTCATTAGATGTTTTTTTTTTAATGTGTAATGGGAATACATGAGGCTGTTTATTGATGCAACACTCCTGGTTTTGTTGGTCAGCTCTCCGACCTCGAGTATTTAATCCTTTCATAAAGGGAGATTAGGGCAACGGAATAAAACCATAAACGGAATAAAAAGTATAAACCATACCTCAAAAAATCCGCCTTTAGCAGCAAAATGTACAGCATGATACCGCTGGTTATCAATTGCATTCACATCTCCTCCCTTCTCCAATATACTGCGGACAACTTCCAGGGCTCCTTCTCTTGCTGCTTCCATCAAAGCGGTTCGACCTGTTTTCTAAATGGAAAGATATAACATATTGATTTTGTGTCACGTTAAAGGGACGTCATCTCCGAAATGTTCTGTGTCACTGAAGTGTGGATTTTATTTTGCAACTTCTCTGCTTGGTCCCATAGTGCTGTTACTAAGAGTCATAAATCTTCATATTAAGATCCTGATTCTGTACAGGAACCGATAAGGAAAACTTTTTCTTGAAAGGCAGTGTCCTTTACCTCTACTTTTACTTTCTGTAATGATTGAGAATAATAGTCAAACTAGTACATCCATCCAAAAGGAATAGACTCTCAACCATAGAAAGTGCTGTTTCATAGTCTTTGCATCTCATCAGCACAGTGTATGAAAGTGGTTTAGTTAAGTGAGAGGCTGTAGATGCAAAATAGGGAATAAACTAAACTCCTTAGAGAACTTACCATTGAAGGCGAACTTTGAAGGAGTAAAGAGGCTGAAAGGGAATCCACCACCACAATTTATCTACACAAACTATGCTATGCCATCCATAGCATTGCTTTTTATTTTCCAAATGCTCGTTCCATGCCAAAATTTCACTTTATAAATAGCATCATAGTATATAAGGCTGGAAAAAGCCGCAAGTCCAACCTTTACAAATTAAATAAATGTTTTATCCCCATAACCCGTGATATTTTTGCTCTCCAGAAAGGCATCCAGGTCTCTCTTGAACATGTACATAGAGTCGGCCATAACAACCTCCTGCGGCAGAGAGTTCCATAGTCTCACTGCTCTTACAGTAAAGAACCTTTGTCTATGGTGATGGTAGAATTGCCTCTCCTCTAGGCGCAGAGGATGCCCCCTTGTCCTGGTCACAGGCCTAGGTATAAAAAGATCTTTGGAGAGATCCTTGTACTGTCCGTTCAGGTATTTGTACATTGTAATGAGGTCTCCCCTCAGTCGTCTTTTTTCTAATCTGAATAATCCCAAATTTTGTAATCTGTCATTGTATTCTAATCCCCCCATTCCCCTACATGTAAATTAGTCTGAAGTGCTTTGGGGGTGGGGGTGGGGTAGCAGAGCACCCCAGTGCAACAATAATACTTCCACCACCCAGCACCATCTTTACCCTTCGGGCTACATTACTCCAGGGTCCAGCGAGATGTTGAGGCCAGTGCCCTGAGGTCCTCTGAAAATGCCCCCCAAAGCACTAGAGCATCATTTGCATATTTCTGAGGTTAAATTTTGGCATGGAAGGAGCAGCTGGACAAAAAAAACAAAGCTATGGGTGGCATTAGTGGGCATCGTCCTACATAACAGAGCAGTTACTTTGGTTTGGTTAATCATGGTGATGTATTCCTTTGTCTTTTTACATTCATACGTAACTGAATTTTTTTCACATCTGCCTCAAACTTTTGCACAGTCTTATATAGATTTATGGTACAATCCTACCGGATTAAATGCATTGGGGTTTGCTCCTTTCTCCAACAATTTGAGACACATTTCCTTACAATCTTGGGCATGTTCACATGCTTCCAGCAGCACAGGTATTCCTTCTGCTGAGGTGTTATTCACATCAGCTCCAGAGGACAGCACTAGCTGAAAGCAACGGAGATGTCTCTTAGTCGGAGAAATGCAGTAAAATAAAACTCCTGTTAGGAAAAGGAATATAGTCATAATTAATAAACATGTAATAGATGGGGAAGGTAACACATATAACTTAAATTTACACATTTTCCTAAAATGTGGATTTAAACACGTTTTTTTAGGGCATTTCTAGTAAACATTAAGTAAATATATCTTCTAACTTTACCTACAAATGGGCTCATTTACTCAGGGTCCATGGACTGCACCATTGTCAGAATATCCCACAATTTCCATTGTGCGTCGCATTTAGAAGGGCTTTTTGTCGCACGCGATCGTATTTTGCCGCATCCGTGCTGGCTTTCACGCGACACAAATCGGGGGGCGGGCCATCGGACGATCTGACGGATACGGACATCGCGCGTGATTTAACATTCAAAATTGTGTTGCAAGCCATGCACTTACATCCACCGGGAAGAAGAAGGTGAACTCCGATGGACCTCAGCGGGGAAGCGACGAATGCAGGAAATTGGACACACGATCTTAGTGAATCACGGCAGACCCGAATCCTCGTCGGACAACGCACCTCAGGGATCGCGACGGGACAGGTAAGTAAATGTGCTCCAAAGTCTTTAGAGGCTATGGGGGACGGATGCAACTGCATGGCATCCATCCCCAGCCTATGCTGAGTGTACACTGTGGGTGTTTCCCTGATGATATAACTGTCCAAATATGGACAGTTATGTCACTTGGGAGACACTGTTAACATCACTGGCTTCTGCCGATGTTCTCTTCTCCTGCTTTCAGCAAGGAAGAACTAAACCAGAGGATGCATGCTCATACTGTGAGATACATTATACCATTCCATTGTAAGGATACATCTGAATCCTCCCAACGAATTCTTTCAACATTGTAGAAAAAAATAAGATATGAATCCAGCCTTACAAGGACATGAGTTGGTGTCTTCTACTAACTCCACAACAAACCCCCAAACTACTCAACACATAAAAATAAATATTGCAATATATCAAATACTAAACACTGAAAATAATACGCTCAGGTTCCGGCAATGATGAAAGTGATACTGAGAATTAGTGTGTTGTAATGAAAATCAATATACATCACCAACCGTTTCCAATACAGAGACCAGAAGAATGTGAGCCTTGTCACCTGCCACTTAAGATCTCTGCTGCTAAGTAATGAACATAACATCCAGCATAAAAAAGTTATTTATTGCAGGGACTGGTAGACTGCTAAATCAACAATTACACTGAACATGGTGACCTAAAATAGTTACTATTTGCAGTTGCCAGATACGGCTTGGGTCCCCACTGTGTCTCCCAATATACAGGGTTGGTGATGTCGGCTTCGGGGGGGTGACCAGCCTCAACAATTCATTGAATCAAAACAGAAAAAAAGAACACAGAAGACGACGCCTTGGGTGATGTCATCGGATAATCGGAAGAATTAATCCTTGATTGAAAGGTGGTGCTCACTTGGTATTCACTTGGTTGAATGTGTGTCAACACAAACAGGGTACTCACAGTGGGAAGTAGTAAGGTCCAGTGAAGAGTATAGGTCAATTGCAGCTAAACAATAAAAATTGGGCACTAATGGGGCGCTATTTACATCTTACAGGAGTATCAACATCTGATGAAAGCAGATTCAACTCCAATAGTCAGTTATAGATTTATTTAGTTGCAATGAAAGTTAGAAACTATGAAGTATACATAAAAAGGTATAAAATGTAGCCTATATAGCATTTCGGGTCCTTCCGACCATCCCTCAGATAATGGACAAAAGCAAACCAGACGAAGTTCCATTTCCTTTTGTCCATTATCTGAGGATATATGACAAAATATGCCGTCCAGTTCTGGGCACCAATCCAAAAATAGGATGGAGCTGGAGAGGGTTCAACGTAGAGCCACAAAAATGATAAGGGGTATGGAGGGTCTTAGTTATGATGAAAGATTGAAACAACTAGATTTATTTAGTCTTGAGAAGAGATGACTAAGAGAGGACATGATTAATTTATATAAATATGTGAATGGTCCACCAAAGTATGGTGGAAAGTTGTTTCAGATTAAATCAAATCAAAAGACAAGGGGGCACTGTCTCCGTCTGGAAAAAACAAGGTTTAATCAACAGAGGCGACAGGGCTTTTTTACTATGAGAACTGTCAATCTGTGGAATAGCCTGCCTCAGGCGCTGGTCACAGCAGGGACAGCAGAGAGCTTCAAGAAGGGTCTAGATGCCTTTTAACACATATTTAACATTTACGGTTATGTTATATAGAATTGTTTCCCCTAAATCCCTTCCTCATCCAATCCCTTCCCTTCCTTTGTTTAACTTGATGGACAAGTGTCTTTTTTCAATCGTATAAACTATGATACTATGAAATGAATCTATAACTAACTATTGGAATTGAAACTGTTTTCATCAGATGTTGTAAATAGCGCCCCTTTAGTGCCCATTTATTTTTATTGTTCTGCATCAACAATTCATTGACTGGGCGATCTTCCCTAGGAACTTCCAGGAGATGTCAGACACCAGGAAATGGAGACCTTATAGGGGCACATGCAGCTGAGAGGCAATGGATGAGGTTTTGGTGAAAAAATGACAAATGTAATGATGACATGACAATGTGCCTGCCGGCTTCAGAGCAGGGCATAGCTGTAGCAGAGGAGAGAGGAGGGAAGCTGCTGGGGAACTGGGAAAGGTAAGTATTGGAAAATGGAGGGTGTAGGCCAAAAAAGGGACATTACAGGGGTAGTTTATAGCAGGAAAAAGGCATTATAAAGCAAGCTGCTGCAAGGAGGCTACTAAAGTGGAGCTGTTACAGTAATGGGGGCATTATACAGAATCTTGAAGGAAACACAGCATAATAAGGGAGGCTATGGGCTAAAAGGGGGCAGTAAAAGGGAGAGCTACAGAAAAGGGGGTGTTTAAGGAGGGAGCTTCTATAAAGGGGGCATTAAAAGTTATATAGCTGGAGGAAATGGGAAAAGTTTAAGGTGGGGGCTACAGGAAAGTCAGATCATAAGGGAGACTGAAGGAAAGAGGGCATTATAAGGGGAGCGGGGATTTGCATGAGAGGGGGAATTATTAGGGGGGAGGCTGTAGGAAAGGATGCGTTATAAACTTTTCCCTCCATCAGTCCCTGAAAAAAAAACATTTTGTGTACAGCCAGCCCGGGTTGCAAAAAGGTTGGTGACCACTGGATCAGGGAGAGGTGAATATTTCTGTTTGTATGCTAGGACCCTATGTTTAGCTATTTTCTATACATGTTAATTTTCCTTGAAAACCACTTTAACTATAAATAAAGTAGGAGAAACAATAGAATAATGGTAATTTACCTTTTCCTTCTTTATTCACAATGGTCATGTCTGCTTGGGCGTCCAGGAGAATCTCCAGCACTAAGTCGTGACCTAATTCAATAGCCTTCATGGCTGGTGTGTATCCCTTTAAGTCCTGCATATTAGGATGGGCACCAAGGTTGAGCAAGAAGTAACACATGTCGACATTATTAGCCACGGCGGCCATGTGTAGTACCCCGTCTCCATGGTTGGGTTCAGTTAGGTTTATAAGGTCTGGGACACCAAGTCTGGTGAGTTTTTCGATCTGTTCTTTGTCTTGCTCTCGGACGCACTGAAGAACTTTGTAGATCTGTAGGGTTTCTAGTCTTCCTTCTGCTACGGAGGACTCTAATGCCATTTGTTGTAAATCGGGGGTGTTTCTATTAACAAAAGTCACAGTATAAATACATATGTAGTAACACTATATTGAAAACAACTACTTGTTACTTTAACACCCAGGCAAAACTCCATTCCTAAAAATTTAGTGAACACATCCTATATTGCTCCTCTCTCCAGCGTCAGCAGCCCCCTGATTTGAGTCGCGTGAAAGCCGCCGCGCGCGACACAATCCCAGGAAAGTCCATAACCTGACGAAAATGCGGCCACGGGACCCTTAGTAAATAAGCCCCATTGTCTGATCTGCATGCAAAATGTTATAGAGTAAGGTTAGATAAGCAGATTGTACATAGTGTCCTATATGCAGGAAACATTTTATAGAGCAGGAGGACCTGAGAAGATTGTTCATAGGCACCAAGGAGACTAGCCTAAAGCCACAGCAACTGTGTGGGACTGTCTGTGATACATATGGACTTGTAGGAAGCTATGGGGCTCCGGCAGATAAAATTGCCCTGCTGCTGTGCCACCCTCCCACCACATGTATGAGAAGGGCAGCCAAGTTTGGGGACCAGCCTAGGGCATATGGGCTCAATCTACAAACTGCTGTCTCAGTGTCTTATGCCATTTTATAAATTTACCAAAAATTGGGTTAACCACTATCCCTAGGGGATGTGGTTTCTCCTCCCTGAAATTACACATATTTGTTTTTGGGGAGGACCCTTACTGATACAACCTACAGTAACTATGGTTCTTAACAGAATCTATTCACAATACATATTGAATTTCCAACAAATACATATCCATCTATAGCCCATACTACATGATATTGGGAAATGCAACACCTAGGACCAACGACACCCGAGCCTAGTGGTCAAAGGTAACATAAGATTGCAGGTTAGGACCTTAATATGTTAAAGGGTATAGCATGAGAATAAACATCTCATGGTTGCATCCCTCACTACCAGGTTACAGACTGACGCTAGAAGGAACGTCAGCATAAAATGGATTGGATTTCTGTGGAGGAGAAGCACAAGTCTAAGATGACCATCCATTATTCCAAGTGTCAGGTGGAGAGGTATGGTATACATGAGCAATGGACATTGGAGCCGCAGCAATGAATTCTCCTGAGTAATATATAACACCGCACAATATGGTGGTCAAAAACATCCCTGAGTATGGCTCAAATCAGGAAAAAGTTAATTTCCCAAATTCAGAGCAATAACTGCAAAGAAAAATAGTGGTGTGATTCTACGTACTGCAATTTTGGGTGATTGTAGCACATTATAGCATACTGAAGAATTTTGCTTTGTGTAAATAATTTCACCATGACTAAGCCACCATGCATACATATTAGCCCCAAAAAATGATGTTATGGAAGGACTAAAGGTAACAGAACCCTAACCACCTACTGGCCAATGTAGGCTTGAGACAAGGCCTACAATAATAATAATAATTCCTTTATTTATATAGCGCACAAAGATTATGCAGCGCTGCACAGAGCTTCCCAAATCAGTCCCTGTCCCCAATGGGGCTCACAATCTAATCAACCTACCAGTATGTTTTGGGGTGTGGGAGGAAACTGGAGGACCCGGAGGAAACCCATGCGAACACGGAGAGAACTTATAAACTGTTTGCAGGTAGACAGTACTATGGTACCTCCGCCCAGCCTGCTACCACACGGATTCTGCAATAAGGTTACAGTTGGTTTTGGATTCCTGTTTTGGAATAAAGAACTGTGCGTTGACCATCACCATTACCCCTATACCATCAGCCTGGGACTATTACCAGCCAGGAGTAAGGGCCCACTTCTTATAGCAGCCCTGCTTCCCTCAGACTCATTTGTATAATTTTTATAGCCTGTTTTGTAAAAACAACACAAGAACAAGAACATAAAAAGCTAAAATAAGAGCAGATCCTGCCAGTATGTCAGTGTTCTTGGTTTAAAATCCTTGATTCTGGTGGTAGATGTCCCTAAACTGCAATACCATGCACGGCCCATAGTCAGGTGAGGTGCTGTTTTTGGGCTGTATGGAAATAAGCCTCTGGGCTCCAGGCTCCTTAGGTGTTAATGGACCCTGGAGCCCCTCAGGCTCATTTGCATACAGTCTTTTATCCTGCTGGTAGATGTCCTTGAAGTTCACCCCAGAATAAAGTTATGATCTATCTGATGTCAGACCATGTAACTAGTAAGTGAACCTACTGCATTCAGATTGTGCAAGAAAGGCCATTGTCAGGAATAACTGGCAGGCTGTGAATGGCTTGAGGAAGTGTGTCTTCTCCTTATTCAGGTGTATAACATTTTATACTGTGTAAAGAAGGAAGTGTATATTGAAACTAAGCTACAGGGAGGCCAAGTCTGTTTGTGGTGGTATGGATGTCAAGTAAGGTTAGAATATGTACATAGTGATAGGTGGGGGATTCCTGCAAAGGGCTCAATGTCTGCTAAAATACTGTACGACCATTGTCACATAATGTATAATATACATAAGCTGAAATGGGTTATAGGGCAGCACGGGATATGTTGATAGGGGATAAGTGTCTTATCGCTGCTTATTTGAATGGCCTGGAGCATCAGCAATCACAAGAAGTGGGGAGGCTGAGAGTGAAAACAGGGGTGACATGCATGACCACAGATCCATTTACTTCTTTAAGACTGTGAGACATCATTTGCAAGCCCAGTATGGTTTCTATATCTGCAGCAGTATCAGTTGAAACACATGAATATTTCTACTATTGTATTCTTCCTCTTGACCAGCTGGTGGCACTACAACATAAGTATTACAAATCAATCAGCAATTTTTAACACAAGACTGTAAAAATAAAACTTATTAACTAAAAATATTTTTATATATGTTTACTCTTTAAAATATCGATTAGTGGGGCAGATAACTCTTTAAATATGAGAGATAGCACTCTGTAAGGGCACATTGTCACATTTTGTGCTCTGGACACACATTGGCAGAGGGATTTTCAGAGCAGGCTTTCCTCACCTGTCACCATCTTTTCCCCACTAAACTACTAGTCCTATCATGTAGTGTATGAAATGTCCTTTCTAGAATTCCCTTTTTATGAGAGAACTCACAAGTTTACCTGTAAAAAATGTCCCCCAAAGTCAGGCAAATAGATCTCTTCTTGCCTCATCTTAAAATGAGATGAGTCAAGTTCATTGGTTCAGGGGGAAGTTAACTTTAGAAGCCCCTATCTTCTCTTCCATAGCACCTAGAAGCATGTATTAAGTTAAGATTCTTATCTTTAAGATCACATCAGGCTTATAGCTTTGGGATTTACAGAACCAGAGATACAGGCAGCTAAAGGCATATTTGGAAATTCGAACTGCAGATTAAAATCCAGAAACATGTTCTAGGTGTTATAGAACTAAAGATGGTAATCTTCTCTCTGCAACCACTAAACTTGACTTATCTCATGTGAAAATGGGGTTAGAAGAGTCATACTTTTCTGACTTTGTCGGAGATTTGTTCTAGGTAAATTTCAGGTAAATTTCACTTAAAAGAAGGAATTCTAGAAAGGACATTTCATACCCTACCTGAGGTGACTAGTAGTTTAGTGGGGTAAAAACTGGTAACAGGTTCCCTATAACAATTTGTGACCATGTTTTGTAGACTGTCAATAAAGACAGTCTACCAGGTATCCAAGCATCTAACCCCAATAATCAGACATTGATCCCTTATCCTGCTGTTAATAACACTGCTTTCCCGCAAACCAGCATTGACGCACAGCATGGAAGAAGGGACTGCATCTTATCTAGTCTCATGCTCTGCACGTTGGTTGTGTGTGCTGTGTACATATTTCTAGTCTCATGCTCTGCACGTTGGTTGTGTGTGCTGTGTACATATTTCGGCTCATTTACTTAGGAGGCCCAATTCAGAAATCTTTTATGGGGCCCAGCCTCTCTGAGTTACGACCCTGCATAATGGACCCCATAGCCACTCAATATATTTCTCCAATGATAACCAACCAGCATCTTACAACCAGATCTGAAAGATAATCTTTACAATATGATACAACGGTTTTTATTGTGCCAGATAAATGGTGATTGGACAGATTACAGTGGCAAGTGTGTGCTGTATGCTAATCATAATATTTCTTAATCTAATTGGCAGAGAGGTTAATCAAAGTCACTGCTGTGATGTTACAGGGGCTGCGGTCATGTGATCAGATTGGAAGCCCCTCTAAATGCAGGAAGGGTGGCATTGAAGGAGAACCTGTAATCTGACCCACAGATGCCAAAAGTGGCTCCTTTGTAACGATCATTGCATATATACACACATACAGCATAAACATACATATACATGGGTGGCAAGGTGGCTGAGTGGGTAGCACTTCTGCCTTGCAGCGCTGGGGTCCTGGGTCCTAATCCCACCCAGGTCAACATCTGCAAAGAGTTTGTATGTTCTCTCCATGTTTGCGTGGGTTTCCTCTGGGTCCTTCCGGTTTCCTCCCACACTCTATATCGATTTAATTTCTATGACAATTCATTTCGGATACATTTCCTTCATCATCAAGATCAAAAAGATATAGAAAAATCACAAATTTATGATATGATTTATGGTAAATTGACTGCTCCAATATGAAATATAATTAGCAGTTCTGTTACATGAAGGATGTAAATAATATTCAGAGGACCCCCTGACTATATTGGGGCTTTATCTCCATCTGAGATGTAAGAAAAAAAGTTATTTTGTTCACTATTTGTCACTGAATCTACTATGGAAATAGCAACCGGTGTGAACAGAGCCTGACACTTGGGGAAATAATGTCCTAATAAATAATGTAACATCGGTGGCTAAAAACGTCAAGTCTGATTTCAAAGGTTTTTTTCACAAAAACACAAACAAAATTTTTTTCGGAGTTTTCTCCTGTAATAATACCAAGCTACCCGCAGCTATGACAGGCTGTTTGTTACCTGTTTTATGTGAATTCAGTCTGTGTTCTCCTGCATGTATCCCCTCTTATTACCGCAAGATGCCACAGACAGGAACCGCATTCCTCCGCCCGCAGCGCAGTGTTAGGAAGGACGCGGCGCTCCGTCTCCATGGTGATCTGGATACAATGTAGCAGCGCCGGCTGCGGAAGGTCTGAGCATGCGTGGATGAATCCAATCCTCGCCCGGCGCATGCGCACAGCGTAGACCGGCGCTAGGATGCGTGAGTGGATATGTCCGGAGCTCAATCTATGAATAGCCATAGATGCAGAGACTGGTGCCATGTATAGGTCTCATAGTCATAGACATTCATAGAAAATCTTTTAAGCTGCTTGTTACCAGCAATTACTCACTGTTCACAAAGGCCATATAACAATAAAGCTGTGTGAGGCATTTCCCTCCCCTTGTATGTAGCAGAGTACAGCTGCTGCTTTTCTTTTTTTTTTAAATAACTTTGTTAATTGTTCCACTGCTTTAGCCCTTAATTCACATGTCCACTATCTGTTTTTTAAAGGGAACCTGTCAGGGCTATTTTGGTCACTAGAGCACCCAAAGGTCCTTGTGGACTGGTATTTTAGTGTTCCAAATCACCCTGTATGTTTCTTCAGGGATAGTCTCAAAATAACTTCACTTTATACTCACCTCATCCCTCGTCCCCTCAGTGCTGTAGGATATCGGAGTGAAGCCGTAGGATACGGCGGGACACATGGTGTTTTGAACCCGTTTTTGGGCCGTTTTTAAGCAGTCCGTTAAAAAAGCATGCGTTTTTGACCAGCTTTACCAATTATCTTGATTAAAACGGGTCAAAAATGGCCGCGTTTTCAAAAAGCGCATGCTTTTTTTCAAAAACGCATGCATTTTTCAAAAACGCATGCGTTTTTTAAAGGAATGCTTTAAAACGGTCCAAAAAACGGGTTCAAAACGCCACATGTGCCGCCGGCCTTACCCGGCCAAGGGTTCTGGAGGGCCCACTCGAGCGCCGAAAAGAAAATTTCGCCCCCCACCCCCGGAGGGCCCACTCGAGCGCCGAAAAGAAAATTTCGCCCCCCACCCCCAATCAATGGTACCACTGTCACTTTAAGACACTGGTACAAATGATCACCTTCTGGCTCTTCTTGTTATGTGCCCCTTTGCTGTGTTCGTCAGGAGGGGCAGAATCAAAAACTAACCTTTCCTCACTCCCCTGAAGTAAGGTTCCCCACTGTACGCAACTGCAACTGGTTACCAGTTTAAAGGGAACCTGTCACCAGGAGACCCATTTTTAGCACTCCCCCAGTCCCCACTGAGCATAGTACATACACTGCCAAAGTGTTTTTGTATAAAAAATTGGGTTTTACAGAAAAAAGTATGTTATATTGTACCTTTCATTAGCATCTTCTTGGTGAAGACTAGGCAGTTGCCTTTGTGAGAGGGCTGGAAAGGAGACAGTTCCCCCCCACCCTTGGGACCTGTCTCCGGTGACCCTTTTCATCTAGAAATCATCCCATCACTTGGCCCTTAGCGACGCTCCCCGTCTCTCGAACAAGCCTAATGAGTGGGGAGTTATTTAGGATATTTTGAAAAAAGGTCACATTGTTTCCCAAGGTGGGGGGGGGAACAGCTCCTTCCAGCTCCTCCAATTGGCAACTGCCTAGTCACACAGCAGATGCTAATGAAAGGTCCAATATCAATCTCTTTGTTTATGTAAAACGGCAATTTGTTATACAAAAACACTCTGGCAGTGTATGTACTAGATTGCTGCGGGGACTGGGGGTCCTAAAAATGGTGCTCCTGGTGACGAGGTTCCCTTTAAGGGATTTCCCCTTTCAAGCAATAAATTTATTGTTTGAATAATTAAAACTATACAATTCTCCTATATCCATAATATTTTTTATCATGTTCCTCTGTTGTTTTCTTATCGTCTGCTTGCTGTCCATAGTATAAAAGCTTCTATGTTTGCTTCTAATGGACAGAGTCTGACCATGGTCACACAGATGCACACTGACTCGGTACATCCACAGCTCTGATTACTCTCTGTAGATACTACCGGGCCCGTGCCCTGTGTGACCATGGTCAGTTTCTATCCACATGGAAGAACAACATAGAAGCTTTCTATCTATGACAGCAAGAAGAGTTCTAGAAAACCATGAGGAATTGATACAAAAAATATATTGGAAGATTGTATAATTTTTCATCATACAAACAATAACATTTATTTGCTGAAATGGAAATGCACCTTTAATGTGCCCCTGGATTTAAACAAATATTCTTCACATTATGTATAAAAACACGCAGCATGTCCAATATGGTTGAGGATTCGGGTGCAAAGTTTGAAATTAAAAGATTTGACCTCTTCGTCCTCTGACCTGTTTGTCTCCAGCATTAGGAGTATTGTAGCAATGTGGTTACTATATGCATGTCTGTTGCTGCTTTGCAATGTGCTTATTATGATAAAATCATATCAAGATAGGAGGAGACATGAGCACACCTAAAACCAGTATGAGGATACAGAAACTGCAGGGACTGCTTGGTTATCTGGGTCTGTGCCTTCTGTGCGCAGAGTTCAGTCTTTGCATAGACACTGATGTAAAATTATCTGTATGGGGCTCTTGTGCTAAGCGTTAATATTAAGGCCCCTTCCACACTAGCGTTGCATTTCACGTCAGGGTGCAATGCGTGAAAAACTGACTTTTTTGGCTGCGTTTTTGTTCCATTTTTCCTTGGAGTCATTAGCGGTTTTCCGTTTTTCACGCGCGTGTTGTTCGCGTTTTTTTGCGTTTTCTTTGCATTTTTCACGCGCGTTTTTTAAGTCAATGGGACTTTTGGTTCAGAAATAAAATGTTTTATTTAATTGAAAAAGAATGTCTTCTGATAAGTTAGCAGATGTATGCAAACATCGGCAATCTATTTATCACTGTTCCGCGCATATATTATCTCCCGACAAGTTAGCAGATGTGAAGAACAGTGAAGAATAGAATAAAAACAGTGAACACAGTGAACACAGGATCATTTAGGACATTAACACAGGGGGAGCACATTGCACAGGGACAGAAACACAAGCTCTCGATGCAGAGGATGCCCCCTGTCTATGGTGATGGTAGAATCGCCTCTCCTCTAGGCGTAGAGGATGCGCCCTTGTCCTGGTCACAGGTCTAGGTATAAAAAGGTCTTTGGAGAGATCCCTGTACAAAAAAAAAAAAAAAAAAAAAAAAAAAAAAAAAAAAAAAAAAAAAAATAATCTGAATAACCCCAATGTTAGTAATATATCATTGTATTCTAGCCCCCACCCCCACCCCCTCATTCCCCTAATAATCTTAGTTGCCCTCTGCAACCTTTCCAGTTTTACTATTATCCATTTTATTCACTGGTGCCTATAACTGTGCACAATTGAGGGCGTTCACCAATTGTGGTGCAGTGTCTGTTTTGTTTGGTACACAGGACATTAACACAGGGGGAGCACATTGCACAGGGACAGAAACACAAGCTCTCGATGCAGAGGATGCCCCCTGTCTATGGTGATGGTAGAATCGCCTCTCCTCTAGGCGTAGAGGATGCGCCCTTGTCCTGGTCACAGGTCTAGGTATAAAAAGGTCTTTGGAGAGATCCCTGTACCGACCATTCAGATATTTGTACATCGTAATTAGTTCTCCTCTAAGCCATCTTTTTTTATAATCTGAATAACCCCAATGTTAGTAATATATCATTGTATTCTAGCCCCCCCCCCCACCCCCTCAATCCCCTAATAATCTTAGTTGCCCTCTGCAACCTTTCCAGTTTTACCATTATCCATTTTATTCACTGGTGCCTATAACTGTGCACAATCTAGGGCGTTCACCAATTGTGGTGCAGTGTCTGTTTTGTTTGGTACACAAAGGAAATCTACCATTTGTTTTTATGCATTGTGAACCAAACATACCTGACAATGCTGTAGCTACACTGTGCAGAAACATATCTTGTTTAATCTCTGAACCAAGTGGTTTTGCTCAAAAAACAATTATAAAAGTCAGGACATTGGAAAAGCAGTGTGCAGGCTGGCTGAACTGTCCAGACAGGACTAATCAACCTGAACAGGTTGATTCATACACAGCAGCTGGGGGATGGTGCAGCGATTGATTAACACTGACTGTCAGGGATAGCACAGTGATTATGTATTCTTGGCTGTTTCTGGGCAGGACAAGACTTGAGCAGTACATAATCAGGGTAGGTAAGAGGATTCAGCCACAGGAGCGGCAGAGCCTCATTATTATAATTTTATGATTGTTTCTTAAGTGAAACCACCCAGTTCAGGGATTAAACAAGATATGTTTATCAGTGTAGCTACAGCATTCTTAAGGTATCTCTGGTTCATAATGCATAAAAGCAAAAGTAACAAGATCTACCTACCAATTGTTTAGCGTTAAGTTAGGCAATGGTTAATATTCCATGGTGCGTACTGGGAAGCAGGAAAAAAATTCCAAATGCTGTGAAAATGGTGAAAAAACACATTTGCAACGTTTTCTTGTCGATCAGACAACCTAGGGTTAAAGTACCCTAGGTTGTCTGATCGATCCTACCATATACTGCCATACTGCAATATGGCAGTATATGGGGATTTTACTCCTCATTCATTACAATGTGCTGATAGCACATTGTAATGAATGGGTTAAAACGAGACAGCTTCGGGCCTCCGTGAGGCCCGAAGCTGTCATGGCAATGGATCACCGCTCCCCGGCAAGATCCGCAATCGCAATGGATCACCGCTTCCGCGGCAAGATCCGCAGCATTGCCGGCGGCGATCGTAGTGAAAGCAATATGCAGCAAAGACTTACCGGCTATGGAGAGGGCTCAGCCAGCGAGGGGGAGGGGAAGGGGTTAAGCGGATTTATGGATTCAAGGTATATTGCTATTTTTTTTTACAACTTGAGAGCACCATCCACACCATTATCCTCCCTTGCCTGTTCAATAATAATAATTATATAAATTAATAATGTACATGACCGGAAGTGGGGGGGTTGGGTTCAGTTTGGAGAAGAAAACCGAGACGCAGGCACACAGGATGCAGATGCCCCCCTAACCCCAGGACACACCACATGCTGCTGGCAGGGAACCAGGTAATGTGAAATATAAAGTACTGGAATGATTCAGGATGCTGACAAAGACATTTTTAAAATCAACTTAACATAGGTTACTGGAACCTGTCACCAGATAAAAATGACATTCCTGTTGACAGGCTCCCTTATGATCCCTGTGCAACACACATTAAATGGGTTTTCCCACGAATCAAGTTAGGCCCTATTCACAGGATAGGTCCTAACTTCCTGATCAGTGGGGGTCTCAGTGATGAGACCCCCACAGATCATGAAAATGAGGGGTCCAATGGGGTCCCGCGTATCTCCGTCGGACCCGTTATCGCTCAGAGTAATGGAGCAGATGGCTGAGCATGACCGTTCTGCTCCATTCATCTCTATGGAGCTGACAGAGATCGCCAAGCGTGGTGCTCTGCAATTTCCATCAGCTCCATTGTGATGTATGGAGCAGAACGATCATGCGCAGCTGTCTGCTCCATTACTCTCCGGGAGCAACGAGGGGTCCGACTGAGGTAATTGGGACCCCATCGGACCCCTTTTTTTCGTGATCTTTGGGCTCACATCAGACCCCCACCGATCAGCAAGTTAGGCCCGATCCTGTGGATTTGTGGGAAAGCCCCTTTAAGCAATACTATACTTATATAAGGTATGGTGGTTTCTATGTACTTATACTAGTAAAAAAAAAAAAAAAGAAAGCAGAAACAGTCTTACCTGCACTCCAAACTGCTTCATTTCTAGTCGCAAGGAATCACAGAATTTCTCCAGCCCAGCTTTTGTCAATGCATAAATGCTATTCATGTAACTTATGTATGCATTTATGCTTGATAGAAACACCATGCGCCCTAAACATATATAAAAAAAAATTACCAAAAAGAAAGAACAGGTGAAATAGAATTGAGTAAACAGCAGAGTTTAAAGAGAACCTATCCTCCGGTTTTCCCCCATGAAACTTTATGACAGGTAACAGAATTCTTTATACTGTGCCCCGTTCTTTTATTTT